>JANVCC010000094.1:387049-416145 GCA_025345505.1 Todiramphus chloris collaris | reverse complement strand
GAAAAGAAAAGAAAAGAAAAGAAAAGAAAAGAAAAGAAAAGAAAAGAGAAAAGAGAACAAAAAAGCAAGCCTGTAGAGAAAAGAGCTACATCAGAAAAGTCTGAGGACATCAGGCCAAAGATGGCCTGATCCTAGCCTAGGATGGAGGATCCTAGGTGCTGGTCCTAGCCCAGTCCTCAGCATGCCTGGTGGCAGAAGGAGCAGATTTTCCAGCCTGCATAGCACTATGCAGAGTGCTCTGGCTGTGCTCAGCAAACCGAGCTGTGTTCCAAATCTGATCATTTGTCTGTGTGGCTAAATAGGAGCTGTGCTCTTCAAAGGAAATTGCCCAAAGACTTTGAACAAGTTAGTTCATATTCATGCAGCAAATCCTTGTCACTAGTGTTCCCTTTTGCCTTGTGGCTCCCAGCCCAGTATTTCCATGCGGCCTTCTAACTTTAATGTGGTAAGAGTCACCTTACAGTAACTCTAAAAACTCTTTAAAATGCCTCACTACTATATTTTCTGTGCAGAGGGACCTGTGTGGAGTTTTGGCCATGGATTCAGGTGACAACAAAGATGGTCGAGTTTCATCAGGGCACATGGTAAACAGGAGACAAAGACAGAGGAGGCAATAGATACATTACTGATAGACAGTATAAATGAGAGACAAAATGAGGAAGAGGAGTTTGAACTTCATATGGAATGAGAACAAGGAATTTAAAATGTCATAGATGGAAAAGAGGAGGTTACATGAGACATAATCAGCATAGAAGCCATCTCGTCCTGAACTTTCATCAAGACTGAAAGTTTAGTTAAGCATCTTTTTCCCTACTGAGCACCATGAGACAAAAGGAATCCCTCTTTGGAAAACAAGGCAATTCAACAAAACAAGGTGAGATTGTCATAAATAGACACCATTATTTTATTGATACTAAAGTGCCCTATTGCGCATAAGTATTTCCTCATATTTTCTATGATTTGTAGTAAAGGAACACAGTATTTCCTGGAAATAAGCCTGAACCCTGTCTCAAAGCCAAGCCCAGTGGCATCACCCAGGCAAATCTTTGGCTGTGCTGGTGGTTGGTACCAATCTCAGTGCAGAACTCCTGAACAGAGAGAGTCAAGGCTCAGCCTGGCCAAACAGCGAGGAAAGTTTCCATTTCGATGAGGTTTTATGGCCCAGCTTCCTTTTTTCTAGCTCACCATTGGAATTAACTGCAAAGGGTAAAGAGTCATAAATTCTGACCCCTAAAATATCTATCCATGTGAGTTCGGCTCGTTTTGTCCTTGAGGATCTCTGCCTGTCGCTTAATGGAGCTGCAGCCCAAGTAGGGAGACAGATGGTACTGATGGGCTGAAATTATACTCAGCTAAGTGCAAAGCTATAACTGCTATTTGTCATTCTAACATCACTGATTTGTCTAGAGAGAAAAACAAATAAGTTGTTGGGGGAGTAAGCAACCGACTGGCTGTGGCCAGGCCAGATTGGAAGTGGGTGTAAGGCTCAGCACACGGAGACCCAGGTGCCATCAGCACTCAAGGGAGGCTATTAGGATGTCATTTCAGTTTCTTTCTCTGTCTGTCTCTCTCTCTCTGCTTGCTGTGGAGGTGGAAGGTGCATGTGTTGTGAGGTGAACTGGGGAGTGAAGATAAAAATCTGTGGTAAGGAAATGCTACAGCTTTATCTCTTTTCTTTGATGTGGCAGGACAAATTAATTGATAACAGAACCAGCCAAAGCAGATGTGGTCGTGGCCTCCTGAACTGCCCTATTGCAAGGAAAGGGCCTAGCAACATCAAAGACAAAGGTCAGCCAGCATTCCCCAAGCACAAAAAGACAAATCATGACAGGCAAATAGCTCAGGCTGCCGTTGGGAGGGGGTTATTACCACAAAGGAGGATGTCTAGCACATGGCCACTATCCCAATAAACTGGGCTCGGTGGCTTCTCCTCTTTGGGATGTCTTTCTGTAACCAAAGGCGGAGTTTGGGCATACTACTTCTCTGTCAAAGTGACTGTTACTTTGTGTGTAGTGGCACAAGAGAAGTAAAGCACATAGAAGAATCCAAAGCCCACGCAATGGAGTTAAAAAATTTATCTCAGCTAGTTTGAGTTCTCTTGTAGCCACGTCTTTTGAAACTACAGTCAACCTATCTTCTCACTTCCTGCTAAGAGTGGAAGGATTTGGACTCTAGTCCCACTTCTACCATTTGCTGGCTGTGTGCCTTGAGCAAATCAGTTCCTTTCTTGGCTCTGGTGTTCTTTGCAAAACAGAGGTGACGAACAAGGCCACTCCGACACCTCCAGAGCTAATAGAACTCCAGATAATACGAGTATCTTATATCTAGCATTGTTTGTTTCTACCATTCCCTTTACTGTTTTCTCAAAGTGTCTCGTTTTTCTAACATGCTCCCCATCCCTAACAAACATTTCAGCAGTCACTGAACACTAAACACTCACGCCAAAAGAGCTGACTGCACAGCATTTCTCAGGTTAGTCTCTTTGTTCCCTGTTTCTCTTTCTGGAAACAGAAATATTTGTCCTTCAAATACTATGACCTTCAAAGCTGAAAGCCAAGTAGTTGCTAACTAACTTGGGTTGTGTGTATTCCCTTTTACCATGGTACTGAATTCCTCACAGACATTTGTGTATTCATCCTTGCATCACCACATCATCACACATCACACACATCAAGATGGTATAGTAACATCAGCGTGCCTCATGTTGTCCCGGTGTTTGCCCAAGCTATGTCTCAGTTCCTGGTCAGAAGGAGACCCTGGCATTCAACGCATGCCTCTGCCCACCGATTTTCTGCTGGTAAGGAAGACATCAGACCAGAAAATGCCTGCCAGAAGATGATAGCTAGAAGGGAGCCATGAAACCTTCCAGCCTAGTTCCTCGACATCCCAGGACACAGGGTCATGTAACAGAGAGCAGCTGCCCTGCAGTTGAAATGTAATCGGAGTGCCTAAATGACTGATCCACCCTCACCCTGGAAACCTGCACCCTGCTGAGGTCTCTGATCACATATTTGAGGGTTTAAGACAGTGCTCTACCTACTTTGCTACTCATTCATGAGTAGAGCTGCTACAAAGGACACAGACTATGCCATAATCTTGGAATTAATTTCTTTTCACTACAGTAAGGCAGTTCAGTTCAGCAGCAGATCTTGGTGTTCTCAGGCATCCCAGGAGAGCTGCACAGCACAGGCTACCAAGAGATGCTCAGTTGTTCCACTTTTAAGTGTCCTTGTACCCAATCTAACATTGTAACAAAAATAACCAGGAGCGGGTATGTGTTCCCAGCAGGCATCAGTGATTCATAGCAAACTGTAAAAACCAATGCATGACATAGATAAAGGCATTTGAAGCCCCAAGACACAATTCTGGTGTGTCTATGCACCCTGCACTGCGTCACCAGAAAACAGAGGACTGCAAAAGCTCGTCTCCCCCAGCGTGCGACAATAACTCGGTGGGACAGGTCACATTTGTAACCAGATGGACCACGTCCTTCTCCTGCGGAAAAAAAAAGCAACCCAAACTTAAAAGAGAGATCAGAGAAGTAGAAAAGCTCTGGGAGACAGTCCGGACAACGTTCTCCATAGCCTTCCTACACAGGATACGGACAGCTTAGACTGTGGGACCAGGGCACTGCAGAAACAGAAGCATGCCAGCTCTGCCCTGCAGAGCTGTGAATCCCCCAGGGAAGGGAAGCTCTTGATCACAGTGTGACACCTTTTTGTTTGTTTGTTTGTTTATTTATTTGCTGCAGACAAGGGTTGACTCATTTTTGTCCCTCTTCCCCAGGGTAACCTTGCGGGCATGGAAAGTTATACTGCAGGGAAAAGCTGGATCAGAGAGGTTAGTAAATGTGCCACGCTAGAGAAAACAAAGCAGCCAGAGGGATTTTTTTAGACATGAGGGCAGTTACAGCATTTCAGACCTGAAAATGAGCCCTTCTGCTTTCAGGGGGAGCATTCCTGTTTACACAAGGGAGAATCTAACCCACTGAAGTTATTCTGGATTTAAACTCAGAGTAACTGCAGGAGGGTTAGACCCAACTAGCACAGTTCTGGCAAGTCTGAGGAAAAGGGGAACTGGTGAAATTTGTAGCTTGAATGTGAGAGGCAATACCGGTGTGGGCCATGAGTACATACACCAGGCAAGCTGGTCCTGGGTCTCCAAGTGACCCTCAGCCACCTAAAGTCTCTCTCTGCCTTGGTTTCCCTGTCTGTCAGGGTGGGGAAGTGACATTGACCCTTCTTGGGAAAGTGATGTGACAAGCACTAAGAATGAGATTGTCAGACAGCTGTGGGAAGCGCTGGAAGATCTCCTGGAATTACACATACAGAAACAAGAAAAGATTTTGTCAGATGGATACAAGGGCTGAAAATAAAAGATATTCTGACAGGCTATTGCCGCTGAAGTACCCTCCCCAGAGAGGTCTGGTGAGGGCATTTCTCAGTGCCCAGTCTTTATCTGGACTCCTCCACATGCCTCAATCCTAATCCAGCACAGCAGAGACTCATCCTACTGTGTTAAAATCAAATGTACTTACAGGTAAATGTCACTCTGCCATAAAAAGAAAGGAAACCACTTAACTTTCTGTTTCTTTGTCTGCCTCCCTCCATAAAAGTTCTTGTCAATTTGCATTATTCATGACTAACAGAGCTAACTTAAAATGTATCATTCAATGGAATATAATGCAAACAGATTTCTGTGTGGGCAGGGTAGAACAAAATAATAATTACAATACACAATGATAGTGCTTATAACAAAATATTATTTCCATAAAAAGACTTTTGTGGCAGGAACACACACTCCAGCAACAACAAAAAATACTGAGAAAGAAAAACGTCTCTGCTGGCATATTAGATTCTATCAATGACACTGATGGTTTCATTGTATAAATAAACATTGTGTGTAGATAAAGTATGACCTGCAAAGTGAATCCTTCGATTGACAGGATAAAGCAAATCAACTTTCTTCTGCCTTTATGCCTCCCACCAGACACATAAGCAGACTTCTCCCTATGTGGGCACTCCAACTGCAGGCATCTGTCAGGATCATCTATTCTTGTAGCTTAGGTTTGGTAGTTTGTGATAATCTGACAAAATTGCAGCAGTCCATTTCAGACATTTTTTCCTCTCCTTTCAGCGATGTGACTACTTAGCATTATGTCTTCAAAAGAGCATTAGACATAGGTAACTGGGTTTTGCAATTTAGGATAATGACCCACACTCTGTGTGTGCGTATGTGTGTGTGTACATCACAAGTATTTATTTAAAAAGTAAACACACAGCAATGTAGCTACTCTGTCCTTAAACCAGTGAATAGAAAACCTGAAGGGAAGATTTTTCCACTGTTCTGGCAAATCTTCTGTTAGTGTTTCTACTAGGTTTTTTTGTTGGCTTTAAAAGTGAAGTAAATACTGTTGGATTGAGGTACTCAGTATATCAGGCCCCAAAAGCTGTGCAGAGCACTAGGAGGAAACACAAGCCTATCTAACAAGTTAATTCAGGCTAACTCTACTGTCTGAGCCAAAGCAATACATAATAAGATGATAGAGTTGGCATAACATAACTAGAGCAAAATCCCACCCTAACTCATGCCTCCAAGTGAATGCAAAAGACAGCTGACTGTATACAGAAGATAAGATGACAGGGATGTATTCTCTTGCAGCTTTAATTAGCGTGCCCCACAGATCATAGTCCACACAATGACAAACACTTGATGCAAACAAAACTGTCTAAAAAAAATACACCTGTGGAAGAGATTGGATTGTGTTGCACTGTGGAAGACGATTGCCCATAATGTCGCCTGCCTACTGCCATCTACTCTAAAATTGCCACTGTTAAGAATTTTTTGGCACTATTTTTGCTGGAAGAGGTCCCTCCCATGTTACCACATAGTCCTGACGAACCCCTGTTTATTCGTCTTCCCCAGGACTATTCTGACCTTTCTGCAGGGTGGAAATGCTTTCAGAAACTATTAATCTCTCCTCTGGGGTGGGTAGAGAGGACCCATGGAGAGAAAGGCTTCCACAATCTTCCTCATCCCTGTCAACAAAGATCAGAGCCAGAAACTGGGTTTCTTGTTTGGCAATGTACAGGAATAAGCACAAAGCTATTACAGGGCAGGGCTCTGTAAAGATGAAGGGCTGAGAAACACGAAATGGAAAAGCAATGCTGCTCAGTAAATATTGATAGATGTTCCCTGTACTCCCTCCACCTCTGCTGCACAGCCATCCCCCTCACCACTGCCTTGCACGCTGTCACTCTGTAGACTAGAACATTACTTCACCTTCTGGCTGTTTAATTTAAAGCAAGTTTCTGCATTTGCTCTGGAAAGTGAAGAGGTAAGAGAGATGCTAGGAAACTTCCCACTCAAGCCTTTCTGCTTAAGGACAGCGGCACAAATGTAACCCCAGCTGATTGCATGGAACAGGGTGAAAGGTTTTGTCAGTGTTGATCAGTGTTCATTTCACTAGTGCTGATTGCCCATTTTGGTAGAAAGATCAAGGGCGGAATGCTGAATGGAAGGAAGACTAAACTAACCTTTCTTCCCAGGAGATGATCATTGTAGGTCAGGCTGGAAGCGTATTAGCCCGGTATTATAAGGGGAAGCAATGCTGAAACTCCTGCTGTGCCTGTTTGGCAGATAAATAAAGAATTTCGAGCTCTGGGGCAGACAGATCAGCAATAAATTCATATTAAGAAATGTCTGTGAGATTTGCTAACGACTTCAAGTACCTCAGGGCAGGGACCATGGTCTTTCATGTGTCTATGAAGAGCGCAACTCAGTAGAGCACTGCTCTGGAACTGGGCAGCCACATGCTACTCCAGTACAGGTAAGACCTGTACACCAGTTCTGTGGGTGTACACGTGCAACAGAGCAACAGTACAGGGTCAACAGTATGGCCCATGAAGAGGTTTCAGTGCTAAATGGTCTGTCTGACTTTCTCTCCCTTCTCCTACCAACCAAGGCAGCTTCACTCCAGACATAAACAGAGCGGGGTGTTTAGTGAAGTCCTGGAAGACAGCTGGGAGTTGGGTTCAGCTCTGATTGTCACAAACTCCAGAGTGAGTCCAATTCCTGCTTTGCCACAAGTTTGGTTCTTAAACCCAGAGAAAGAACTTGGGATGGGATGATCTAAAAATATCTAAATTACTGTAGAGCAAGAGAGGTGGCTGAAGCCTGGAATGCTCCTAAGGTCCTTTCCCTTGGAGCAGCATGCCTCTTCTCTCTGAACAGCATCCAGAAAACTCAGCTGAAAATTCAGCATAGAAAGGTGTTGCGAGGTTGGATGACTTTTGCGAAGCACTAACATCAATAGTGAGCATCACCTCATGATAGCAAGAGAAAGAGAGAGTTACATGAGGTGGAGGAACAAGATTCTCTCACTAGATTGCTTTCACTCAGCCACCTATGCTTTTGCCATGCAAAGTTGAGGTAGAACTCCCCATTCTGCTACCCCTCCCTATCATAATGGCAGCCCGGCTTCTGCCAGCTTCCCTCTTTCAAATTAACCAGGTTCAAATGTAAAAACTTCCCTTGGAAAGGGTATTCATGGAACTGTTGCAGGTTTGGCAGGATTTGAGCCTAGCATGCTGTCAGATACAAGAGGGGAAGCAGAGGGACTCATTGCTGCTTAGAGCTTATATGGACAACAAATTTATCCTGGCTTCAGGAGGTCTTGCTTTCTCTGCCCCCTCTCCATCATAATTAGACACATCAAAGAGCTGATCTGTCATCGGAAATGGCAAGATGCCTAATATTTATATTAGAAGGAGTCAAGCCCCAAGCAAACAAAGATCAAGAACACGATGGTGAATGTGAGGGGGTAGATTGAAAATCTGTCTGTGGACCCCAAGGAAGGTAAAGTGATGGGAAGTGTACCAGCAAAGAAGAAAAGGCAAGCAACCTTCCAATTAAAATCCCCAAGGATGAGAGTTTTGTCTGTGTTTGTATTAATCAAGGATAAGAAATCAGACAACTCAATGAGACAGGAGGAATTGTAGTGAGAGGCAAAGGACGGGGAAAAGCCGGGGGTCACTGGGGGATGGGAGCATACAGGAAGAAAGAAAACAATGACTAAATATTTAACTACAAGGTGCTTAAAGGAAATACAAATCTCCCCAGGTGCCGGGAGTGTTCTAAAGGCAAGACTGGCTTTACTCACCCCTCGACCTAAGCAGCAGGCTTTCTTCAAAGCAGACCTACTCAAATATGCTTATGCAAAGAGGTTTTAAAGCTTTTATTGACAGCACTTAGCAACTATGGCTTCTCTGAATGTCAGCTTGCCTAAGGTGAACATTGCGTAGGTTTAATTTCTTCCTCTGGTCAGGGAATCTGTCCTGCAGTTCAGGGCTATGCTGGGCAGGAGCTGGGTGCAGCGAGGGAAGGTTCTCTCTCACCTCTGCAGCTTGGAGTCAGGAAACCTGCAGCTGTCCCTACCTCCCCAACCCACAAGGAGCAGATCTCAGTCTAACCCCTGCTGATTAGCCTAAGGCAGTAGATGGTGTCAGTGTCAGAGCCAGGATTAAAACTCCAGTGGTTTTTGGCTGCCGGTCTGATGCTCGAATCACTAGACCACACCTCTCATTATAAAATAATTGTCTGATTTTCTCTTTGAAATCAAAGCTGTTTACAATTATATGGGAGAGAGGGAGAAAATGCAATCTGGGATGGTTGTCCTTAAAAGCATTTGCACCTTTTAATGTTAAATTTCAGCTTAAACGAGTCCTGTGCGTGCAGTTGTTAGGGGACTCTATTTAATCTCTTCTTTTCTCTTCAATTTGACAGTAGGATTTCCTGACCCCATTGGAGGAATTCTCCAAATTGAGACAAGCTCATGTATTTCTATCTTACTGAGAACTGCTGATTGTGATG
Organism: Todiramphus chloris collaris; assembly: GCA_025345505.1. Lineage (NCBI taxonomy): Eukaryota > Metazoa > Chordata > Aves > Coraciiformes > Alcedinidae > Todiramphus > Todiramphus chloris. The sequence continues at coordinate 407,274 of JANVCC010000094.1, read as the reverse complement.
AATATAAAATGTTATGCTTTGAACGTAACATAAATATCTACTGCTAAAGGAGTAGCTGAAGACTGGCTACGGAGATCTTATGAATTTATGAGTGTTGCAAAGAAGCAAATTTTTTTCTGAAATAATTCAATACAAGTTCATAACACCATAAAACTAAGGACTGAGCATGTGTTTCTCTGTGGATTTGATAATTTTCTGTTACTAGTACTGAAACAGTAATATTTTGAACAATTAAGCACTCCTAAGGAGTAAATTACTGGGGTGACTAACCTACCATGTGCCTTGAACTTCCATAAAAATCTACAGAACTACTCTGGCATTTCAAGTTGTGCAGGTATCTAAACAGTGACTGAATTAGGCCTTACTTAGTAACAGAATGGGACACCTCCTTTGGGGGGATTTGCCAGAGTTGCACTGAAACTTATTAATACTGAATATATTTCTGCCTTCATACATGGAGTTTCAGGAGGGGTTTTTTTATGCATTGCACCTAAGGAGTCTTTCCCTCGAGTTTAAGGGGCTTTGGACTGGATCCGGGATACTCAAAGAGCTGTAGACAAGTCTGTATTGTAGTCAGCCTTCATATTTAGATGGTAATGTATATTGCTCATGGTTATTATGAAAATGATTCCAATTAGAGATACCAGATGCCATGATATGAGGTAAGCTAAGGAAGCTGTCTGTAGCTAAGAAATCACACGCAGACCTATCATTAACAAAAAATGGCTGAAGCTGTTGATATTTAAGACTGCACAGAAATATTAGTCACTAAAAGCTGTGCAATATGGTTTCGCTAATATTTTATAGCTAAACTCAGCAAGAAGCTGAAGATGTAAAAATGGTATTTTCAACGCTGTCCTTCCTTCAAGCGAACTGCACTTCTTGTATGTTTTGCAGCATCTACTTTTTACAGATCCATATTAGTTCATTAAACTACTGGTTTAAGCAGAAAATCAAAACTAAACAAATAGGTTCAGTGCCTTTGAGTTAACACTGTTCTTGGAACTTTGCAGTTCTGTTCCCTCTGGAAACAGACTATAGACAAACATAGGTAGATGACATTTTTATTACCAGTGACTCCAGAGTCAACCTACTCACTATCAAGTAAAAGTCTGGCTGAGGAAGCAATGGGAAGAGGAAGGGTGAAAAGGAAGGGGAAAATTAACCCCAAACAGTCAAATTCCTCTATATTTTTTGTTTCTTTTTATGCCCTACTTGCGGGAACAACCTTTTTTCCAGGTTCAAAGAAGGCTTGGGTGACATGTATATAGCCTCATCTTCCTGGGTGGCATATCACAAATGTGTTGACACCGATCATGATAACCACATTCTGTTTTAGTGTTAAGCATAATGATAATGATGTAACCTTAGATAGTGCTGTATTGTAATTACACAGTTGTGCCAGTTATTACATAGTTATAACACAGATCAGCTTCTTGATCAGATATGCCCAGGAGCTTCTTTTGCTTTATGCCTAATGTAGGAACAGAAAACTAGATCCCTAATTAACTTTGATTGAACGTTGATTAGATAAGGGAGTGGGGCCAGTAGGCACCAAGCGGGCGGGGAAGGCAGCCCATATGTAGATATGTGAAGTGTGTAGGCACCATCCTGACTAGTCATAGGAAAGAGAAAGGAAACTCCCTTTTCAGGAATTGATACCTCCCGACAAGCACAAAGGAATTAGCCCAGACTAGCCCTCAGAAATTCAAGAAACTTCTTTCTTACCTTCCCCATCTAGCAATGCCCCCACCCTATTAAGATGAGATTCTCAAGCAATTCACCTTGGGAACAGACAGATTTCTATCACTCCTGCCATCACGGGAGGGAATTGCACAGAGACCTTTGTACAAAATGCAATTATTCCTCCTAAGCACTCGCTCCTTACTCCTTTCTTTTTTTCTGCTAAAAGTGCTGAATCGCTAGTGCTATACAAAGTCCATTTGGCGTCCCGACAATTTCACTGCATCCATGATTTAATAAACTGGTGGTTCACTGTCTGGTGGACAGGTGAAACCTAAAAACAACAGATGCATCTGAGGAGAACACAGTCATCATTTTGCTCATGAGACAGGAGATGTGCAGGTGCCACCTCGCTTTTCCAGAGCTGCACTGACTCTACAACAGTCGATTTTTGCACCCAGATTTTACTCTGTTTGGTAACAATACTGACAAAACTGAAAACTTCAGTCTGGTAGGATGTGTGTTATCCTTTTTTCCAGTGCACATTAAAACTCCAAATTTTTGTTGATTATATATATTTTTCTAGGAATCATTAATGGTATAATTCAAGAGGAGCTCTAGGTTGTTTAGTGTCTCTTAAAATCTAACTTCTACTACTGCTTTGAACAAAGAAATAAATAAAACTTGGGATACTCTTGAAAAACTTTTTTAATCAGCCAAAGTTCGTTTTTTTCTCCATATATTATGCTGTCATATTATTTTCTAACCTGTGTTACAGAGTTCTTTTTGTCAAAATTCATTACCCCATGTGGATACAGTTAGAGTCCCTGACCACAAAACATCAGAAAAGTGCAAGTATTATCGAAGAGTGCTCTCAGCTGCTGTGGTGTTTTGTACTACCTTGAGCATGGAAGGGAGTCTATTCCAGGAGCGTAAATACAGAAGCAGGAACATCTGAGCCCAGTTTATAATTCCTGTTAAGTGAATATCATATTGACTACTGTGAAGGCACTAAGTGTATGCCTGCCATACTCTTTTGAAAGACTTTAAGTTATCTTAAGTCTTTTGGGACAAGTGAGGCTTATTGACCCAAAGAGGGGAAAAAAAAATCCCTCAGATAAAAACTACCCAGTAACTATCCCAGTGTGTGTACTGAATTGACTTGCTGGAGATGTTATCACTCAGACTTTTCTAAGTCACTGAAATATTCTGTTGCATATAACAGCCAGCTTGCAGTACTTCAGACTCTAATATTACCCTAAGAGGAATATTTTTCTTATAGGGGCTGTGGACATATCCCTCAATGAGACCTGCTTACATGCCAAGCATTAGGTTTCAGTGTTATTTGTTGTATTAATGTGTGGTGTAGAAAAAATGGCAATAATTTTCATTAAAAAAAGAAAACAAAAGGGAAAGTGTATTAATTTCCCTTTTGCAACACTCAGAAACAGCTAGAATGTTTCATTTCACATATGTGAGTGCCTTAGTATGAACACACAAATACAGATTCAACCTGAACATGCACAACTTGCCGGCAGGAGATGGCTTCTCAAAAGTGAATGACTGAAATGCATGGCACTTGTCTGCAGGTACCACTGTGGTCAGTCCTATCAGCTCTTTATAGACAACGTGAGGGACTCTTAACACTTCCAAAACTCTGACACATTTGCATCTTCCTAGGATGCCTTCTCCTTCCAGTACCTTCTTGAAGGACAGGACAGATCACCCAAACCTGAAACTTTTCTCAAACTTCATTCAACCTTTGAATCACCAGCTTTTGTGATTGAGTAAAGTACCAAGCCCGTGCTTAGGTTTGAGCTGATGAGGAGCCTTCCTGATACTCGGGTGTTTACATTCAGGATGTGCTTTCACGCTTTGCTGAACCAGAGGCAGTTTCATTAGAACTGAGCCATGTTTCATGTATGACTTTCCTGGTTTCAGGGCAAAGGAGCTAATAGTGACATAGCAGGAAAAGCATCCTGTAGACCTCTGAGGTCTTCTCAATAGCCACCGAGGCTCGGTACAAATAAGCCATCTGCCGAACCAATTTGGTTTCAGCTGAGCTGGACCTTAAGAGTGGGATAACCAGCTCAGCTCCAAATGGAGATCTTGGCTCCACATTTGTCCCACTCCAGTCATTTTCATTTCACACAGTAAAATGCATCTTAGCAGTTTTGCCTGCTTTACAGCCAGCAACACAGTGACAGAAAACTGTAATAAATGGTGATGTGGCTGATCTGTGCTTCCAGCATTTGAACCTCTGAAAAAAAACCCCGAAGATGTTTCCTTTAGAGCTCTAAGGACAGCCTGTGTAAGTACAATGCTGGCTTTTCTCTTTTCCATGGCCTAGAATTCTTTTTCCAGGATTGGCTTCTCTTCATCCTTTAACAAATCATCACAATTTTGGCAGGCACTTCATTGACTGCCAGTGCTGTGCTACCAATAATTTACCAGAACTGAGAAACTTTGGTGCTTTCATTCTGCACAACTAAATTATCTCCTGCATGCCCGGATCTGTTCAGTTCTGGATTACGTAGTAGAGGCTCAATCCTACCCTGACGCTGGGCACTGTCTCTAGGCTTTTGAAAGTATGAGCGGTCCCAAGGATTTAAATGTTAAGATGATGGGTACAATTGGTACAACTGGGGATGCTCTGCTGTGCATCTTGGAAAGGAATTAGCGACTGGCGTGAACACTGTAAATCAGAAAACAAAAGCACTTGTTCATAATTTATCAAATTTTAAGGGTTTATGTAAAGTGTTGTGATTTCTGATATGTCAGCTCCAAAAGCACCTTCTGCATCACCACAGATTACAAACAGTCCCCACTGAAGCGGCTTGCAAAGTTGGTGTGTAACAAGATGTGACGGATGCAGGCAGGTCTGTGGAGATACTTTCTTCCAGGAATCTTTCTGAGGATTAATTGTATGTACAGTGAGGAGATGTTGCATAAAGCTGAAATGAAATTTCTCTTATTAGCCTTAGTCCTTAGATTCAAACTTGTATTAACCTGGGAAATAATATAAATGCCATTTGAAAGCCTATTCTTGTAACATTTCTGACCCACTTCAGACTCCTTTTGGTAATCTGGGAAGGGACCTTTGTTCCCATGGCAGCCCATAATTTCCTGACTGAAACAGTTCAGCTGAGCTCTGAATGACACAGACAGGCATTTGGATTCTTATCTTGCTTCCAAGTGTTCCGAGGTTCCTCATTTCTCACTTATTGCACAATGCCCCAATCTCACTGGGAAGGTGAGAACTGGATCAGAAAGAAATATAATTGCTTTTTTTTATTAGCTTATGATACAGTCCCGCCCTTCTGTGTTGCCAGCTTACCCAGTTATTCACAAATGATGATATATATACAGTGAATTATATAATTATCAGCCTATAATTACAGGTATATAGATATATACATCCCCCTGGAGGAGAGCTGGGCTTGGCACATACCTGCTTGCACCTCTGAGTCTTTAGGGAGTTCGTGCCCATTTTAAGTAGAAGGTTATTTATTTACCAAATGCTTGAGACATTTTATGAAAAATGAACCCAAAAGAATCCTTTGATTCTTTTTAATAATGTTCATAGAGTAAGTAAGTGAACAAATCCAGGCATGTAGGAGCAAACGCTCTTGTGCAGAGCGAAAGCGGAGAGGTTTCCCAATAGCAGTAAATTATCGGTAGCGCAGCATTGGCAGTCAGTGAAGGGTTTGCAGGAGCCATGCTGGTTTGGTAAGGGAAGATGCCAGTCTTGGCACGGCGATCAGAAGCCAACACTGAGACAGCAAAGTCAGTGCCGTGTTCCCGTAAACACCTTCTTTTCTTTTCTGAAAGCTTTAGATGAGAATTAGTTTATCTTCTGCTGCCGCTTTAATGCTGTAACCATAGATAAAGCCTCTTGCCTTCCCACTCCATTCCAATGCCTGGTTTTGTCACTGGGGCAGATAGTGATTCTCAGCTGATAGAAATCAGCAAAGCTCCACTGATTTTTAACAAAGCTGTGCCAGCTTCTGCTAGCTGAGGGTCTGCCTGGATATCTCTCTAGTTGTAAAGCGAAGAATCCAGCAGGCAAAGCTGATGTAAGTTGGATATTTTCTTTGGCTTGTTTTCCTTTGTTCTATCTTTCAAGAGCTGCTCTCATTCATAACTGCTGAGGTGCTTTCAAGCCTGTGTACGAGAGCTACGGGGCCTAATCTGGCTCCTACAATGGTGCAAATCTAGGGTAGCTCTGCTTCAATCAGGAGCATTACTCAGAGGTATTGCATTGCTGTAAAAGCACCATACTTGCACGTAGCAACTGATCTGAAAATCTCATAACGTGCTCAGTATCTTTCCAAAAGTTTATTTGCAAACAAACAAACAAAAAGAATCATGGTGGCTGAAGAGACTGATTCCAGCCCGTGGCAAAGGGACTGAGCCGCCGCCAGAAAGAAACTGTAGACACACTTGCTAATTACAATTTGTGGCCAGCTTACAAAGTTCAGTAAAGGAGAAAACTACCCCATTCAGATCCTCTTTCCCAGTTTGATGACATCATTCACATCATTATGTTGTGATATGCCAGATGGGAAAATTTGAGGTGGGGATGAAGTGAAAATCCCGGTTACACCTTTTCTCCAGGCTATCTGCCTCTCCATCATTTTACAACATCACAGAGAGTCTCAGACAGTTTGACTCTGCCATCCCCAGCTGTTTTGGACCAAACAGATAAATGCTGAACCATTAAGAACCAATAGGAGTTTCCACCATCCTGACAGGTTATGCTGCACATAGCTAACCTTAATTTAATTAGTTTATTTAAGCTCGGTGGTACGTTCAAATAGTGAGTGAAGGTACTGGTATAAACTCTGTAATTTCTATCGCCTGGGAAAAAAAAATAAAAACAGCCCTGCATGCATCAAATGCTTATTGAAACTGAAACATATGTATTAACATATGGCTGAATTTCACTTACTGTATGTTTTAGTGCAGAGCTGATGAGGAAGGCATCTGTGCTGAGAGCATCTGAATGGAGGCTCAGATAATGAGCGGAGCTCGAAAAAATCCACTCTGAAAGGTTGGGATGTGTCAAAGTGCCCTGCAGTTGATTTGTGTCAGAGCTGAAAGAATATCCTGAAGTCTCTGTGCAGGTACTTTGCGGCGCTTTGCTGCCTGCGCCAGACCCGGCCGGGTCTCCAGAGGCTACTGTGGGCACCTGCTTTGGAAGTCCTGGACGAAATCTAAACCTGAAACAAAACCTGTCAGAAATGCTGACACAAAATCTACTTGGAGCTTAAGCGAGTGCAGTTACAGTATTTCTGTTTAACAGTAAACAGATTAACTGGAAATCTTAAACGTCAACCCCAACGCCGGGTCCAGATTTGAAATTCTCTCAAGGACAGCAGCTCTTTGGAGCTGAGATTTTTGTTTTACTCTTTCTACAGCCATGCAGACTGGTACGGTTGTAAGCACAGTCTCTATCTTCAAACAAGAGATCGTGCTTCCTCTGCTGAGATTCTCATCCTAGTCATACAAATTTACAAGGTTTCGAGAGAGACAGGTCTTTTGGTTCTGAGAGGAACCCCGAATCCTCTGAATATTAACCATTTCTCCTGCACATAGAGATGCAGGATTTCCATAAACTCTCAGAGGCTCTTGCTGCCAACTACTAATACTATTAATGGGCACTACAAAGCCACATTGTTCTACACCTATTTACTGGAAGTAAGATATGAGGATACCAGGTGTAATTACTTTACTGCCTTAAGGATAGAAGTCTTTCTTTCTGATTTGACCACAGTAGAACATCTGCATCGCTCAACCACGGATTACCTGGCTCCTGGGAGATGCATTCAAAGCACCCAGTTGCTACTCAGTGACCCAGAAGAAAGTTTACCACCTACTCACACAGCCTCATTTTGAAGCACTATGCCTCTTGTGAAAGCAAGAAAGGTTCTTCAGAGCACGGGCTACATATTAAATGCGTGAACCTCTTGAGCACCATTGTACAAATCACAGCTTTTTATATGAAACTGTACTCCAGGGATAATTCCTTTTCCAAGAAAAAAAGTTATTACTGAGACTAAAGAAAATAATTTAACATGTCTACATTGCTATTCAGGGAAGTGTGTATGGAAGCTTCCAGACATCGTGCTTGGGGACATCGTTTAGTGGTGGACTTGGCAGAGTTAGGTTTATGGTTGGACTCAATCTTAAGGATCTTTTCCAACCTAAAGGATTCTATGATTCTATGAAATAAACAAAATAGGTTGGGATGACTCAAAGTGTTTCTCAGAAAAACCAAAAAGAGTGATGCAGGGAAAGCATCACTGTAGGAATCAAAACGTTGTTTACTGAGAAGGTTTGAAGCTGTTTTATTTCCATTTTCACTTATACTGAGAAAAATTCTGGAGGTCCTGACATTAAGATTTTCATTTGTAGCCCTGGAACATGAATATTTTTCATATATTTGTTGAACTCCAGCCAGGTAGAAGCTTCTTCTTCACAGGAAAGACAGGTTTCCTAATTTGAGGTAAAAAAAAGGGATGTCTTGGCTCTGCAGGGTAAGCACTGAGGGGCAAATGCCCTGGCTGAAAGTGTAAACGTGCTGAACTCCCTGCAGTTGTTGAAGGTGGCATTGCTCGTCCTGCTCCTCCGCTCTCTCTCTGTTGGAGCTTACCTCCCACAGAAGCAAAATAGCCAGGAGACACCTGCCTGCATCTCCACCACTTTGAGAGAAAATCAAGGCAAGTAATTTCAGCTCTTTGAAGGTAGATCTGTGCTGAAGACCCAGATTTTCTGCTGTGGTGGCTGACACTAACATAATTTGGGGTCCAAGGGGTAGCCTTTGGCAGCAGACAACTGAGAGTTGAATCGTCTTCAGCCAGCGTAGGAAGATTTTACAGAGCTTGTCTGCTAGCACCTTAAATAAGCCCCTGACTTAAATACACCTTGATCAAGAAAAGAGCAAAATAGATTATGTATGCACAGAAGTGTTCACAAATGTATTTAAATGTCTGTTCAGGTATCGAAATAACATTGTGAGTAGAGTCTCGGTGTTTCGCTCGAAGTGAGGCAGAAACACTTGGCAGAGGCCTGAAGACTGAACTTGGATCTCCTGGGTCCCAGCCCACCATTTCAATCACAAGGTTAGTCTCTCTTGAGTATGGATTTGTCTATCCCCTATGTCTTTTCCATCATTTCTAAACTTGAGTGACTCCTATGACTAATGTGATTGTAAGTCATAAAACATTAAGTTATGACACAATCAAATCAAAGCCAAGAAATTCATAGTTAGGGTGTAGGCTACATTCTTAACTCAAAACCAGAAAAGCAGCATTACAGGGTAAACAAAAGGATGAAGTGTCAGCCCTCATTTTTCATGTTGGGGCTCTTATCAGTTTGTATCAATTTAAGCCTTTTTTAAATATGTAATTCCTTTGACTTATTTTTTTCCCTCTAGGAACTGAAAATTATTCTGCTTTGAGGTCTGGAACCTGCCATACAATAAACACTACTTAATTGGGACATGCTTAATAGGGATGGCCACTTTAATGGGACATCTCCTAGGGAACCTATTTATGTTAATGAGCCTGAATGACAATGACTGTTTCTTAAGTGGGGCAACAAAAAGAAAAAAACTCCACTTACCAGGGATGCACTCAGCTGTTACTAGTTTGTTAAGTGTTTAACCAGGTGTTAAACAGGTCTAAAATTCTGAGCTTCCATTTCTTCATTCAAAATGGAATATTAAAACATTTGCATCATGGTGAAACGTAATGTTATTATTTGTGTAGTGGTGTTTAGTACAAAGAAAGGGCCAGGCTGTTTTCAGCTATACCAGACATACAAGTTCTCTTCTCCAAAGAGCTTAAATAACCTTTTTCTCCAAGCATGGAACTACCTGTAGATTGGATTTGTTCAGAGATTGGTTACAAAAGCTAGAAGTAAAACCTATCTGTCCTAATTCTGAATCCTCTAATTTACCCACTCCCCCCCCAATCTTTCCATGTCTGTAGTTTGAATAAAAAGATGGAGGCAAAAAAAAAAAAAATAGGAAGGATTCTTAAATCTTAGTGACCCTAAGATCCCTAAGAACAGATGTCTGAAGACTTCCAGGAGCCTTCAAAAGCCTGCAAGCCATTTTGAAGGCTATTCTCTTCCTGAAGACCTTCTGTGTTCTGTGGTTTCCACTGAAAATACGTATACACATTTCGGGGGGAACGAGGATGGTGATATTAAGAAAACAAAAATCCCGTCTGAGATGACAGATATATAAATTCGGGGACTCTCCCAGGCAAGCCAAGACATCTGATTATGCCATTGTATCCTGTTTGGCAAAGGAGAGAGTGAAGGAAAGTGATAGACATGAGGGGCAGATGGAGTTTGCTTAATGTGTCTGTTCTTTTCTTCGCTGCCTTTTCAATTTAAGAATGTAGCAAAATAGCAGCTGCTCATAATTTCATGAATCAAGAAGTATGTAAATTTCAGCTACAAAATTTGTTGCATAGTTAGACACACACACAAAAAGAAGGGGGAAAAAAAAAAAAAAAGAAAAAAGATCTTGCTTGCATCTACAAGTTCCTTAATCTCACATGCAAATTCAGCTCTCAGGCCTGGCTCTCCAGGAGTGGCTCAGTCGACTCCGCTGCCGTCACCCAGGGCAGAGGCTGGGGGATAATTTAGGGGTTCAAGTAGTCTCTGCTTGTTGCCCCAACACCAGCACGGAAGGACCAGCCTGGCACAAAGGGCTCCTTTCACAGCTCTGAGCGAGCACGGGGGCTTCAGGCCACACCTCTGCTTCTAGGCTGCAGATGGAGCAGGAGGAACGGGGGCGCGATAGGAGCGCGGGCAGGAAAGGCTGAGAACAGCTACCTGAGGATGCTGACAACCACTACACACTGAAATGGAAATCACGCTCCTCATATTTCAATCCCTGGCAGCCCCCGAATTAAAAGATGGAAAAAGTGACTTGAAATGTATCATCCAAACGTAGGCAGCTCCGCTCAGAAGGAGCTGGGGATCAGGGCCTCCGTATCCTATACAGCTGGTTCTGGTTTTCAGACAAGATTTACTAAACACATGTAAACCGTGCCTATCTGTTTGAATACTTTTAGTGCAAATAACTTCCTCTGTGGTCAAGCTGTTCGTCTCAGATCCAGGCTACAGATTTGTGCTGTATACTCACCACTTTTTTACCCTTGGATTTCCACCAGTATCAGTTCACACTCGGAGTACAAAACTGTGAAGAAGGGAACCGAGTTTGGCAGCAAGAGTCAGGAGAATTTACAGTGCAAAACCCCGAGCAAGCTCATGATAAAGGGCAGAAATCATCCCTGGCTTAGCTCCACCCCCATCAGTGGGCCAGATCCTGAGCAGCTATAAACAGACTCACTACTACGTGTTTCACAGGAGCTGCAACCGGTTATATCATCCGGCCCAACAGCCTCTCTCATACAGATGCGACATTTCACCAGCTCTGGGGGAGTTTCTGCTGTTTCATAGCCCTTGGTTGAGCAAGCAGAGCAATGGTCTTTCTTCACCAGTTAAAGCTGCCCCACAATTATATCTGCCGAGCGTCGTGAACTCAAACTTCAAACACGAGGCAACAGCTGAAACTGAATGTGGAGGAGCAGGAGGGCAGAATGTTACGATCCGTATTTTATTGGAACCCTAGAAAAAAAAAGAAAAGCATTTCCCATATTTCACGGAGGTATTTTATGTGCAAATTTAATATGAATCCTCTTCTTGTTAAACTCTTACGTGATCTATGTACTTCAGTATGTAAAACACAGCGTAGGACAACTACCAACAAGTTTATTAAAACAGCTTGGGCTCCTGTTGACATCACCAACCACACAAGTGCTTGCTCAGGGTTGGTGTGATCTTATCAGTCTCTCCTTATATTTCAGGTTACCTACTTGTTCGTTTCCCCTATATATCTTTCATTGTTACAAGAATTCAACTCATGGGCAGATCTCTCAGATAAATCTGCTTGTCTGTTTTGGGAATATGGCTCTAGTTCTAATTTTGCAGACTTCGTTCAGGCAATGCTCCCTTTGACTTCAGGGATTTTTGCCTGAGTAATCCTTTCAGAATTGGACTCTCTGTGATTTTCATTTACTTAACAACTTGGCATTACATCTGTAAAATATTAGCCCAGTAATGTAAAATATCAAATTAGATTTATGCATTAATCTAATCTATATATGAAGATTGATAGTCAGTTCTGTTACCTTGCATTATCGCAGTTCCAGGCATTCTGTGTCATTTCACATGTATTCTGATGATGTAAGAGAAATAAAAAGTGAGGGGTTTTGAGCGAATTTGGTAAGCCATGTATGTGAAAAGAAAGTCTGACATTTTAAACAAAATTTAAAATAAATTCCCACTGTCAGATAAACCAGGTAAATGCTTTTCCGTCCATCACAAGTGAAGGAGAGCACAGAAAAAAAAACTAATCTGAAATAATCAACAAAACAATAAGCTATTAAACAGGAAAAAACAGGTCAACATAAATACCCAAACTGCAACGCATTCTCTAAAATACCTTGAAAAAGACAAATAAGCAGTTGTTCCTTTTCTGCGTTACAGTTGCAGCCTGAAAAGTAAAAAATCACTCTTTCATACACGTTCACAAACTGCACTTATAAACACTTTACATAACTAAATGATATTTCTTTCCTCCAGGTTGGCTGCCCTTGAACATTTTTCTCCTTCTTGCAGTTTTTAATTTTTTTTTAATATAATCCTTCCATGAAAGCAGGTCTTATGCATATGGCCCTTGTTCAGCAGCCAGCCCCACGCAGCAGGGCATTTAAGAACATGTTAAACTAAAGTTTTGTCCATGCTTTGGTACTTTTTAAAACTGGATACTTGGAAACAACGCACTAATACATTATTCTTACATCTTAAACCCATTTCCTTCTCTTTCTGAATGCTTTCCATTTGATTTACTCTTGTTGGGCCAAATCCAGCTTGTTATTTACAGACAGAATGCAACAAGATTAATACGCTGTGGTCTGCACTAGCCTACACCCCTGGAAATTCACAGTGATCCCATCAATTCCCGTACAATTTCTTTGGATTCACATCAGGTTAAAACCCCAATCCAGGATAATGCCAAGCAGATGTAAACAAGGGCCAGTGTATAAATGGGGAGAATCATGGCCAGAATCTGACTGGATCTCTTTATTCCAAAGGAGAAGATAATGTTTAGATATCAAAAATCATATGGAATTTTTTTTCCCCCTCTTTGGTAATCTGTCGCCACCCAAACACCAAACAGGGGATGATGGAAAAAAAAAAAAAACCAAACCAATTTATTTCATACATGTTACCAAAAACCACTGGATTGAGATACCATCCCAGGCACTTTGGTTCACTTGTGTCACAGTAGGAACCTCGTACGTTCTGTTGGAGAAGGAGGGTCCTGTGGTGCAGTGAACTTAGGGCTTCCTCTAAGGGTGTCCATTTTCTCCCTTTCTGCATTAATCCAGAATTACTGTTTCTCCTCTCCTAGCATTCAAGTGCAACAACCCCAAACACAGTTGTGTTTGCAGAAAATAACAGTTGTGCTACACCAGTCCCAGTTGTATTTCTAAGAAAGATGTGCTTCCCAAAATGAAATCTCACACTCGTTATTGGAGGAAAAACCACCTCAAACATCCTCCACATCTCATGACAATAAAACCAGCTTCCTGGTTGCCCTGATAGCTCCTGCAAGTGCTGCAGCTCTGGGTTTGGTGGCACAGCAGTGCAGAGGCAGGCGACCCAGTGTGTCCCAGTATCTCCCCATCTCCACACACACCTGTCTCTCTGTGCCCCTGCCTCCTCTCCTCTCCTCTCCTCTCCTCTCCTCTCCTCTCCTCTCCTCTCCTCTCCCTCTCTCCCATAGCCACGAGTTGCAACAGGGCCCTGGAGTGGGTGCCTCCCCCCTTGGCACCCATGTTCCAGAGCAGGCTGTGCCAACGCGGGGCTGAGGCACCCTGGGGATGGGGATGGCCGGCACCCCCGGGGGACCCTGCAAGGGCTGTGACCATTGCGGGGCAGTGACAGGCCAGGGCAAGGGGGCCAAAAAGCCCGGCTGGAGGAAAGGAGCAGAGGGATGTTCCTTTCTTTCCTCCCCACATGAAGAGTTTGGGATTGGAAAGTGAAAGAAAAAGCTTTTTTCTCTGTCCTTTCCCCAGACAGCACCAGCTTCGCACTCACCCGCTTGACGGGCCCTGTCTGGAAGGGAATAAAAGGGAAACTGGTAGGAGAGGGAGCCGCCTTTGAGCTGCTTTAGTTCTGTATTTCCCTCCATCTCCCTGTTCTGCAGCCCACGAGATGCAAGTGCCTGGCAGTCACCATGAGGTTTTTATCTCCCAGTGACCACTAGAACTGTACGGAATGGAGAAACTGAGGGAGGATTCAGGGAATTGTTTCATGTCAGGAAGAGCCCAGTGACAGCAGCTCCCATCCCCAGCTAAAGCAGCTCTCCTGCCACGGGGAGGGCAGCACAAAGAGCAGGATATAATCATCTCAGCTGAGGTGCAGAAAACAAAAAGGGATTTAAACTAATAATGCTGCTTTCAGCTTCTTATTTGTAAGTAATTTGGGAACTACTAAGCCAAAAGATTCTGCAGGAACTGGGAGAAATACCTGGCTGGGAAAGTGGAGGGGAAAGCACAGGCAAAATGGATCCCTGGCCGAGCAGAGAGGGAGAGATGAGAAGAGCAAGAACCTGAAGTGGGGAAGTGGCTGCATGAAGTGGGGGAGGAGATTCATGGTAGGAGAAGCAAGAGTTAAATGCTACAAAAAAAGGCTGTGCAAAAACCAAAACCCAGAACTCTAACAGAAACCAGTAAAGAGGTGAAAAAATAAGTAAAAAGTTCCTATGAGAAAAAAGGCGGGAGCTTTACCTGGGAACATAACCTACACATTTTGTCTCCTGACCCCTTTAAGGGACAGAGAAGACAAATGCCCAAACCAGCAGAATAGCACAAGTTGGAGAGAAGAGTGCTGGAGGCAGCGTGAGCCCTGCCCAGCCAAGAGAGGACTCGGCGTGCCTCCTGTCCAGCCGAACGCTGCTCTGCTATCATCCTGCACACGGATAAGGGACAGCGCTGACAAATGCAAACTGGTACGAACCACACACTTCAATAAATCTGGTACAAAATTATTCACTGCCAGCGACGGGGAGAGGCTAATCTGATAGGCCCTGTTCTTCCCCAGTTCTCTTGATTGCCTGTGGGTGTTGTTATTGCTCACACTGTCCAAAACATGAGCACGCATCTGGATGGAATATATACCATAAGAAAAGCAGCTATTTGACAGAAATGTTGCAAACGTATTCAGTCTGGGCAGCCTGACTCCATTCATTAGGCGCATGATATATTGGTTCTTTGGGGGTCTTCACAAACTCCTCCTGGACACGGCAGAGAACACCGCTACGATGTCAGCACGTGTTTTTGTTGGTATGGCTTAATCCACAAATCCTCAAAGAAGATGTGTTGTGGGTTACGTTGGATACTTAGAAATGTCTTCCAAGTTAAACGGCAAGTAACCACACCACCCGAATTTACTTAGCTCTTAATTGTGGCTGTTTTCCCTGCCCCTTTCTGAGAATTGCTCTTTTCTCTCCCACCTACCAGCGTGGATCTGTGGCTAAGCAGCAGTCACAAGATTTCATGCTTGGATCACGTATGCCACTGGCTACATGAATTCTGCTAAAACTTTCCCGAATTACCAAACAATGTTGGAATGACCGTGCTGATTCAGAACAAGGCTCCATCCAGCCGAGTCTCCTGTCTCTGCCAGTGGATGCCCAGGGAAGAGTGGGCGGGCACATAGGATACTTCTCCCCGGTACTCTCCCAGCTTCCAACTATTTTCTGCTCGGGGGTTTCCTGAGCTTCTACACGACATTGTGTCCACATCACTGGCCAAATCCTCTGGCAATTTATATGCTGCAAAACCTCTGGCTACTACAGCAGATGTAAATCAAGCAGAACTGGAGTCGCTGACAATAACTGGAAAAAACCCCAACCAACCAAACCTGTGATTTGGAAGACATATATGAGTTTTGATTTTAATTTGGGCTAAATCTCCCAGCAACATAAGTTACCTGCCTGTTTGGCTGTCTCTGTTCCCTGCCATCCCTATGGAGTCTCACTGTGCAGTGGCATGGTGTAATAAGGATGGTTGGGGCACAGCTTTCTTCGCTCTCAAGCCCAGTTTAAGCAGAAGGACACATTTCACAGTGGAGAGGGGTGGGGTTTTGGGATGAGGTCCTGCTTTCCAGCGGGCACAGGCGTGTGGAGCCAGGCAGCTGGCAACAAGGAGCAGCTGAAGAAACTGCAAAGATGAGAGCCATGGAAGTGAGGAGGGAATGGGCTGGACAAGGAGCACAGACATACAGATAAGGCTCCAGAGGAACTCTTCTATGGTAACTGGTAGAGATTTGGGAGTCAGTTTAAGTGAAAAAGAGGAGAAGAAAAACCAAGACTCCATGTTGAATAGACTAAAAATTACAGCCTTGCTGGATGAAACAACACATCATCTTTCAGCACCCTGGCCAATGAAATTAGCTAGATTTGCTAAGGCAAACAAAAGCCTAAGTCCAGGGATCAAATACGGACTCATGGTCCACAATATGTTCATGAATGCAGACTGCTGTCCAGAGGAGCAGCTATGACAATGAATGGGTTCTGACAAGTTTGGGACCCTTGGAATGAATAAATATCCTTCCTCTTCAGTATCCTGGATGATGACATGTGAGCACAGTAAGACCAATGGCCACTGATGGCCCAGTGTTCAAATGTGTTAATTAATTATCTATATTAGTGACATTTTATGATACAATGACATTAACAGGAAACCAATCTGAATCAGATACTTGCCCGATTCCTAAAACAGTGCCTGTATGACTATGCCTGGGAGAAAATGAAAAAGAAATCTGTACAACATGCTTACAAATATACTTAGGATGTAGCAAGCATTGCTGAAGAACTAATAGTTCCTGCCATCATTTCAGATTTACGCTTCAAATACACCGTACGTACTTTTCCAGCACTCTATTAGTGCACGTTGGAAGAAGTTAGCATTTGCACAGATCAAATCTAACCTTAAGAAAACCCTCCTCAAATGAACAGCCAAGACTGCTTTCTCAAAACATAATCATCCAAGGAAACTTTACTCTAACCACCTTCTTGCCAGGGTACACTAAATTTTTCAGGATCCTTCTTCCATCTTCCAGAGGTACGTTACAGAGGGAACACAAAGCAAAGTACAGCTTGCTCCAAGGAGCTCTGTACCCTGCAGGATCCCTGCAGAATCCAGCCTGAAGAAATACAGCACTCTGAGAAAACAGAGCTGTCAAGCAGGATTTCCTTGGGCTTGCTGCCACACAAAATGGCAAATAAGGGACTTGATCCTGCACGGAAGGCAAGAGGAATTATAAGTGCTCAACGTTTGTCTTCCGGCAGAGTTAAGGTTTCTCAGTACTTCCTAAAATCCGCTGTACTGTTTATACTTATTCAAAATTATACAGCTAAAAGCTTCGGTATCCAGCCACAGAGCTTTTATTTCAAACTGGCAATAATGTTACAAGATGTAACTTCTGCAAAAAGGACTACAATAATGTTAAAAATATCATAAAATCTTATTTATATCAGGATACATTTGTTACCCCATATGACAATCATTCATATTTCTTGACAGATATAAACCTCCGCTTAACACATTAGTATCATAAATATTACCAGATATAACACTGTAATTTAATACCTACCAAATGTATTTTAAAATATTACTCAATTTAAAACTTTGGATTTTAACCAGATGTGTTTCCAGAAAATGATTCAGGTCAGATGCTTTTTTTCTTTTCCTTTTTCTGTGCGTGCGCGTTCAAAGCGGAGCATTACGATGTGATTTATTGTACCGTGACTGCACGCCCCGAACCTAAAACAGCACCACGATACTTCATCCTTGAGGCTCACACACCTGCAGTCCAAACTAACAAGAGAAAACATCCACACGGCACGGCAGGAGCCTTTGAAATGTCTCTTTGCAGTTGCCTGGACACAGAACAGACTGGTAGAACAGGGAGGCAGCGGAGAAAGGGTGAAGGCAGGAACTCCAGCCTCTTTCATCTAGAAAGGGGGGACCATGGAGAGATTAGAGGAAAGGATTTTGATTAGATCACTGGAATGTGAAATGATGCTTCCCAGGATTAAAATCCTATTTTAGAGCTACCAAACCGGTTACGTTGTTAGAATTTGGAGGCTCGCGCAGCTCCATCCCCGCAGCCGGCTGTCGCTCGGCAGCACCCAACACTCTCCTGCCGGGGTGGGGGGACCCCAGCTGGGCACCCCTCACCTCCCCGCTGACACCCCAGCTGCGGATACGTGGACTGGCCCAGCCAAGAGCCACCCTCCCTCGACCGGTGGCACTTCTGGAGGAAAAGGGGGTTCCTTCTCCAAAGGGACCCCAGCTCCAGCCCCACAGCTGCCGCGTGAGCCACGGCGCAGGGGCTCTGGGATTCCGATCCCGTGGAGTTTGCCGGGCGCAGGCCTGACGTTTTCATCACCGGACACCATTAGTTTTATTGCCAGTATGGCCAACTAACAATGCGAAGGTCTATAGTTGTCAGGCTGATCGTTGCGTGGAACCCATTAACATAAAACCCGCCATCGCAATTAGTATCTTCCTAAGCGGCAGCCTCAGCAGAAAGTGGCAACGGAGGCAGGAATAATGGTGCTGCTCCTCCAAAGGAGGACGGCAGCAGATTGGGAAATCACCGGCAGCAGTCGCCCCGCTGCCGGCACCACCGTAACTTCTGGAAAGAGAGCCAGAGCCATTTTCAAGGAGTCAACCCAGCGACTCGAGCCAGCACGAAATCCACTCAATGATCAAATGCAATTCAAGAAAAAAATAAATCTACAAGCAGTCGGTTAGGCAGACAGATTTTCCTGCTGCAGATGAAGGGCAAAGCAGTGAAAGTAGCTTCATTTGGAAAGATCCCACACAGTTTACTGGTTTCAAGTGGGATCAGGTAGGGACCGTGGGTTTGCTCCCTTCCCAGTATGGAAATGCGGAGCGTTCTCCTGGGGGGCCCGGTACCTGCACCCTGGCCTGTCTCGTGACGAGATGAGCCTGGTAAAATGTTATGTGCTTTTCAGGAAGGGAACAAGGAAAACGTTCGTATTTATAGCAACGTTATTGTTTAGAACAAAATAAGTTATTTCATCCTTTTAATCTCCGTTTCTATGGATATCCCGCGCAGAGCTGCGAGCTGATTTTCCAGCCTCCAGGCGCGTCACCCTCTCCGAGGCCGCGGCCGGTGGCCCGAGCCCTGGCAGTGCCCGTCTAGGCTCACACCAGCCCCTTTGCGGACGGCGTTTGTGCCGCCCCGGCCACGGCGAATCCGGCTGCGGGCAACGGCCTCCCTCAGCCTGCCCGGAACTCCCGCCGCTCGCCCTGACCTTAGACCGCGGGCTCCCCGGGAGGGCTGGCCAACCGACCCCCCCGCCTCTTCGGCTGCCATTCGCCGGTGCCCCGCCGCGAACGCCCCGGGGGCACCCCGCACCCGCGGGGGCTCCGCGGGCAGCGCCGGGCGCGGCGGCGGCTCCGCCACGGGGGTAGTGCCACCCCCTGCCGCTGCATCCCGCATTGCCCGGCCCCGCACTGCCTGCCTGCCTGCGCCCCGCATTGCTCCGTAGGAGCCCCCCGCTCACCGCACTGCCCACAGACCCCCGCCTCCGCTCCCCGCACTGCCCACGGACCCCCGCCCTCGCTCCCCCCACTGCGCACAGCCACCCCCCCGCTTTGCCCGTTTGAACCCCGCACCGCCCCATAGGGACCCCCCGGCTCCCCGCGCCGTCCGATCCCGCACTACCCCGTGAAGCCCCCTCCTCCCCCCCCACCCCGCGGCGACAGGTTCCCCCCCTCCCCCGCGCTCCCCCCCAGACGACACGCGCGGTGCGGGGCGGTGCGGGGGGCGTCGCGCCCGCGCGCGCTTACAGGGCGGGCGCCCCCTCCCTCCCTTCCTCTCTCCCTTCCTCCCTCTCTCTCCCTCCCTCCCTCCCTCCCTCCCTCCCGCTCCCCCCCCGCCAGCGCACGGGCTGAGTCCGTGTTCCGGGCGGGCGCGGGCTCCAGGCCGGGATTTGGGCGCTCCCCGCCCGCCTCCCTCCCCCTTGCCCCCCCGCCCCTCCTCCCCCCGCCCGGCTCCCTCCCTCCCTCCCCCTCCCTCCCGGCTCCTGAACTCCAGCCCCTCTCTCTCTATCAGCCGCTCACTCTGTCTCAATATGTCTCAAGATGGCGGCCAATGTGGGATCGATGTTTCAATATTGGAAGCGCTTTGATTTACAGCAGCTGCAGGTCAGGCTCCCCCGCTCGCCGCACCGGCCGGGCCGCGCCGCCGGACCCCCCCCCTCCTTCCCTTCTCCGCCTTCCCTCGGGCCCGGCCTCCCCCTCCTCCTCCCGCTGCCGGCCCGCGCCGCCTAAAGGGAACCCCCCGCTCCGCCCGGCCGCGGCGCTCCGCTCCCTCCCCCCCCCCCCCCCCCCCCCCCCCCCCCCCCCCCCCCC
>JANVCC010000094.1:357434-386039 GCA_025345505.1 Todiramphus chloris collaris | reverse complement strand
CCGCTGGCTCCGCGCGGGGGGCTCCGGCGGTGGGGGTGGGAGGGTGGGGGGCTGCCGAGGGACGGAGCCGCGGCGGGGTCCCTGCGGGGCGGCCCGGCGACGAGCGCCCGGCCTGGCCCGGCCCGGGCTGGGGAACGTGCGCGGTTGTGGGTCGCGCGGGAAGGCAGGGGCAGCGCCGCCCGGGGTGGCTCCCCCCGGGCGCGGGGGGTTCGGTGAGGGGTCGGCGGGGCGCGGGGGAGTCCCGCCCGGCGGGGCATGGCCGGCTGCGGGGCATCTCCCTGCGGCCGTGGCGGCGGCGGCGGCGGGAGGGCACGCTTACATAATTCACCGGCTCTCCAGCCTCTCCTGCTGTCCAGGATCTGACAGATGAGGGGAATATTGATGCGTTACTGTGCTAGCTCATAACAGCCTAGAAGTCCTGTTTCCTCCGAGGGAAAGTCCTCGCAAACTAGCTTCCCCTCACCCGCTGGGTGCGTCCCCTGAGGAAATCGCAGATCCAGTGTTTAATAGAATTGCAGTGCTATAGATAAGGCCAGAGCGGGCTGGGGGGGGGGGGGGGGGATGGTTGTCAAACGATGAATGGGTGCTGCTCCCGCCGCTGAATGGGATTGCAACATGCATGTTTCTCCCAGTTGATTGGTGCAAGAAAGCGCTGCCCTGCCTCTTGAAACCCTCCGGTGCCTCCCGTTTAAATAAATTGGCTCGAAAGCCGCCGGCTGCCCACCTTCGCCCCCTCCGAGGCGGGCTCGGCGGTGCCCGGCCGGAGCCCTGCGGCAGGCGGAGGCGCGGTGCGTTGATGCTGGGCAGAGCCGCAGCCCCGCCGGAGGTGAGGGGATGCTGCTTTGGGGGGGGGGTTGGCCGGGGAGCGGGACCCAGGGCCCGCCGCCCTCCCCTCCTCTTGCGGAGGGTGAGTTAGCGGGAGCGATGCTTAAAAAAAAAAAACAAACCCAGCAACCCCCAAAACGGGAAGTGCTACGTAGGATCCGTAGTACGAGGCCGGTCCCTTCTGACTTTCAGGTGCATTAGGAGGAGGGGTAAAGTAGCGTTTTGTTTTAGGCTTTTCTGCCTTCCTCCCTCCTTTCGCGTTTTATTGTTTCGTTTAATGGCTTTGGATTAAGGTAGACTTGGCTGAACTTCACTAACTTGAAAGGGTTCTTAATAGTGACCCAGAATACCTACAGGAATACAGAAAATGAGAGCCACATGTAGAATTGTATAAAATAAAATGGATTAAATTAAGATGTACTTAAACAAGGTCTGACATCTTTAATTGGGGACTTTTGCTTTTGCCTCTGTGTGTATGTTGTTGTACTTGCTTAGCATAGAAAAATAAACGCTCCTACCAGCACGGCTGTGGCGTTAGGTTTAATGGGGAAGGAGTCTAAATATTTCCTATAAAAATAAAGCCTTCAGAAATGCTTATTGATTAAAACATATTACGCTAAAGTATCTATCATGTAAATTAAATTCTAAAATGTAATGAATGCAGCTAAATGGCATTTTGATAGATTGTTCTATTCTGTTTTTAGTAAAAAATAGCTCACTTTTATCATAATTCAATTTCTGTGCATACTGTAAAACCTGTTGTGGAATATCACTGTGCAAACCCTAATCTCGTTTCTGCAGACTGAGAGTGACAGTCTGGCTTGAACAGCCTGTAGGTTCTCCTTTGGAAGCGTTCTGCTGGCACCGCTTTCAAGTTGTTTGAACAATATTCGTTGCCCGCTTTGGAGGGCTTGCGATTATTTCTGCGTGCTGTGGATTGAGGCTGCTCACCTCTTGGCAGGTTCACCGGGCGCTCCGCGTGCAGCGCAGAGTTTATTAGCGCAGTCTGGCTGCAAGAGTCCTGCAGTGGCCAGAGAGGTGGAGGGTACCTTCACCCCGGCGCAGAACAGTTAATTTGTTTCAAATTAGTTTGGGTTTGTTTATTTTATTTTATTTTATTTTTTCAATCCACCCCAGCTGCATGAAAAGGTAGGGTAATATTTACTCCCACTTGCAGATGAAGCAATATGCTGTAAAAACTATCGTCACCGAGTATGAAGTTCGGTCTTACAGAGCTGTCTGTGCCTCCCTCCCTCCCCCGTCATTCATTTGGACTTAATGTATTTCAAGTGTGGAATTAGAGAAAATAAAAATGCTTTCGTCTGCACTTCCATTACCGTGTTCCAGGGCAAAAAACCTGAAGGATTTATGCTTAACACAGTTCCAGCTGTGCCCTGTAAACTCCAGCTCTTGTAGCTCTGGGTCTGGGTGGCTTTGAAGCGGTTGTTTTTCTGCATAAGAAAGTTACAGGAGCTGAGGCTGTGTAGTCCCATGTCGCTGGCAGCCGAGCGACACGTACCCTCGCTGCTCGAAACTTCCTCTTCTGCCTTCTGTTAGAAGATGATGTTTAACTGTTGATGAGCTTCGACCTGCCTTGTAATATCAAGCAGCAGGTTTCTCAAGATGGTATCAATATTAATTAAAAACGGAGCCAGGAACACTTTAGGGTCTGACTCTTAATTATTTATTTCCTTTCACTAAATAGCCTCTTGTTTATAGGAAGAGAGATTTCAAGAGTTGGAGGCAGGATTAAATAATTCAGAACTTGGATTAAAGAACAAAAAGGTCTGTTCACAAATGGAATATGAGATGCAAAAATGGCAGTTTCCTGCAGGTATCAAACATGGCTCTTCACTTGAGACCGTACCTGAAAGGCAGGCAGCTGAGAACTTAACCCTTTTCTCTGGGAAAGCTTGTTACGGTGGAATTAACGTGGTGTTTCTGCACCAGTTTGCCAGGTGGGTGTAGATGGACCCATGTTTGGTAACTGGTGGCGAGGGAATTGCAGTGTGTAGAGGAAACATCCTCACAAGTGGTCAATACTGCGGCAAGAAATGTGAACTACATCACTGGAGAAACGCTGCCTTCAAGTTCAAAGTGCTTCTCCTGTTTGGAGGCTCTTGCGTGGCCTGGATCGGGTTGGTGTAGAAGGCACCTGGTGTTATGTGGTCCTGGCCCGCAGTTGTTGGTCTCACCATCACCCTCAGCATAAATTCGCCCCTCTGCTGGAGAAGGAGCGTTGGGTTCCCGTGGGCATGGCGTGCGGTCCTGGAAGGTTTTGCTTAACACTGGGGAGTTAGTGTGTGTATCTGTGTCAGAGGGGACGCTGGTCCCGCCGTGTCGCTTGGAGCAGCCGTGTCACGCGTGCAGGGCTAGCTTGAATCTGCAGGATGAATGGGAGAAGTTAATGCCATTTGAAAACTTAGCAAACTATCTGGTGAAATGATAAACACAAGCCTCAGAACGTCGCCAGAGGGTTTTTTCGGACGGGCACGCATACTGGTAACAGGTAGCTTCTCGCTCCCGTTGCGCGGAACTGTGTCACTGGTTACTGCCAGGCTGGGGAATGGAAATCTGAAGGCAGATCTTGCTCACTAACTTGTTTTTTTAAAATCTCATCCTGGTCTTGCACCATATGCGATTAAAGCAAGGATGGGGCATTAGTTCTGTGCGTGCTGTGACTAATTGTGTAATGCAAAGCATTGATCTTACGGCATTATAAAATTTGTAACAAAATCTGGAAAAACTAAGTAGCAATGAATAGCTTTTAAATACCCAAGTGCTTCTATTATTGAATTAGAAACAGGTGGAGTTGTTGGCATCTTTTAGTTGGGTCTGATTGTACCAGAGCGCAGGCTGATTTGCTTTAAGGGAAGGAGTTAAGGTGCTTCAGCAGAAGGGGAATTAAGCATCATGTCTGTTTAATTTTGTTTATCTGTGCATGCCACTGTAGAACTAGCAGCTTCTGTCCTAAAAGTAGCCAGTGCTTCACTCTGTATCATGGTGCATCAAGAAGAGAGCCTTTTGCTCCTGTGACTGTGTTTTGTCTCCTGCACACCCGATCAGAGATGTGTAGTGAAAGCAGCTTGGTGCTTCTGAAGGAAGATGCAGCCCGGAGAAGTGAGAGGGATGCAAGAGCCAGGGCTCCGCTGGCAGTATACCCTGCTAGCTGTCACTGCTCCCCTGCAGCAGGAAGCCTTGGGCTCTTTGTGGTGCCCAGGGTGGTGTCCCTGGCCATCCAACACATGGGACATACTAGAAGAAAAGCCCTTGATGTACTTCTGGCTCGAGAATCTGACTTTCATAGGATTCCTTGAATCCTGTTCATTGAGTCCTGCTCCTTGTGGAAAGACATTTCAGAAAGCTTTTCCAGCCCTCTTTCCTGTTCCTCAGATGAAATAATGCCCATCTGAAACACGGCAGAATTAACACACGTTTCAGTCACTCCGCTCTTACGCCAAGTTTGTGGTTAATTGGATAATGTATTGAGAAATGCAGTAGTGAGGATTTGGAATACGGTAATGGTTAGGATTTTTTTCTTTGTGAAAAGATTGCATTGCTTGGTCGTGTATAACAACGCCAAACAAGTAATGGGTGAAACACTTGCTATAGAAGAAATTACACGCAGGCTAAAATTCCAGTGAACAATTATTCTTTATTTGCAAGCTGATTTGTAATGCAAAGAGTGGATGTAGAAAAATGCATAATCCAGAGTTTCAGTTTGCTCACACTGCGGCTGAAAATAAAGGCAGTTTATGTCTTTGCTAGCGAGCAGATACGTGTATGGGTGCTTAGTGTTTTTAAAGACACCTGGTGGGCAGTGCTCAGTGAGGTCGGCTGTAGGTAAGCAGGGCAGTGAGTTGCTATCTTCTATATCCAGGTTTCTGTTGCACTTGTTACATTTCATTCTTTGCTCAGTTTTGGTTGGTTCTCGTACGAGTAGGAAGGGAGATGTGAACCTGAGAGGGAGAAAGCTGAAACGAGGTGGTTGGCAGAAGTCTCGGGGGAAAAGATTTGTACAGGAGTGCTCACACACCCCGTGGTAGGTGTGGTGTTGGATTTACCAGGAAAGATGAGGGAAACTTAGACCTCGCAATCCTAATAGTTGATGTCCTTACCTTAGTAGAGTCTTACTTGTTTTGTGACATGTAAGTTCTCAGCCTGTTTTTGTTGTCTCTGTTTTGACAGTTAGTGATTTCTGCTTTTGTTGTCAGCTACAACGAAGAAATTGCAGTATGTGAGGTGGCTTGGGTTGTGAAGAACGTGGAAAGCCAGACTGAGAGCTGGATGGTAACAGTGCTGTGTTTTTATAGAAAGATTAAACATGAAGCGTGCAGATGTTCGGTGCGGACGGTTGGATGTCACTGCGCTTCCCTGTTGTCGAGCAGTACTTGCATTTCTGGGAAACCAGTAGGCAGGAAAGAATTTTTACTAGATCCACCACAGTCCCACGATAGTGCTCCTGTTCTGACTCTAGCAAGAGGCAGAAGTTCTTACGACACCGTTCCTTGGTCACTCCTGTGACTTAGCAAATATTGTGCAGGCATAAACCCCTGTCTCGGTATGAAGGGGCCAAAGCCGGGCGATGGCCCGATGGCTCTGTGCAGATGTAGGTTTGAAGTTAGAGCCTTTCAGACTAACGTTGTCTAATAGCTTTCTACCTCGCTGGCAGTTCACTTGCTTCCTTGCCTTGCAATAATTTAGTGCTTTTGTCGACAGCTGGGGTAATGAGGAAGTCTCTGTGAGGGCTGGAGTTCTGCTGCTGTTTTGCAGGGTGGAGGGAAGGGAGCTGGGGTGCTGCTTGTCTGCCTCCCAGCTGGGATCATGGACCCACAGTCATCTGCCCTGGGAAAACAGAGGTAAAGATTACCCTTTCTTTGGAAAGCTCAAAAGCAGATGCACAAAAATATTTAAGCTGCTGTATTCAGATGCTTTGAATTCCCCCGTATCTTTGTGTTTCTGGCTGTGAGCTTTTTAAGGCATGTAAGGATGTAGGCCATGGCTGTCTCTGAGGCCTTTTCAGAGGAGGTCGTACATCAGAGCTGAGCAGATCCCGTTGTTCTTGTCTTCTGCGTGGAAACGTACCGTAGTGAACAAGCAAATGTGGACATAATGGCTTCTGGCAGTGCCAGCCTGAGATTTCTGCGAGTGATAGGAGAATCAGGCTGAAGTGTTGGTAGATGGCTGGACCAGTCCTTTGCTGAATCCAGTGATGCTTCTTTGGGTGACGGTCAGGTGAGGCCAGGCGTGCATGGCACACGTGTGGGTCAGGCCAGGCTGTGGTGTGATTCCTGCTGGCGTTTGGTAGCGTTCCTTGAGCTCCAGAGATGGATGATCCTGTGCTGCTGCCTGACCACGTGGCTGTGGGATTGCTTATAGGGGTTTGGGGTGGGGTGTGTGTGTGTGCGGGGAACCTGAGTCACTTCTGGTGCTTGCACTGTAGAGGTCTTTCCTTGCTGAGAAATGTTGGCTTCTGTCTGTGGCTCACACGTGATGAGCTGAGGACAGTAATGTTGCAGGGAAGTAAAAATAAAACCAAGTAGAGCGGGGGAAATGACTCTGTTTAGAGGACTGGGTGGGATAGAGGGAAGTGGTGAAGAAAGAGAGGAGTTAAGGAGCGAGCTTAAGCCTGGGACTTGGAAATGAAACTCTATCGCAGTGCAGTTGGGGGAAGAGGAGAGCTTATTTTAGAATTTATATGCATTTTGGGCAGTGCAGAGGGTCTCCCAGCAGATGTCTGTCTGCAGTGTTGCGATCAAATCCAGCTCACCTGCCCTTGCTGACTGTATAAAAGCATAGCCTGGGGTTTATCACCGAGCTGTTCTGTGGACGTGTCCAGGGAAGCTCTGGACATGAGATATCCAGGTGATGATGTGGCTGCAGAGTACATACACTGCCACAGTTTTACAGTGCCCTGTCACAACTGGGGCGCACGTTCCTGTTAGCTTTTTAACGTGTTACAAACAGTAGAAACATTCTCATTGTCCTTAAATAAAGGGGAGGAGAAGGGTGGAAAGCAATTTAATAGCTTTTGACTACTTTATTTTTTTTCTAAGTGAATGCCCAGAGTAGATACATCTTAGCTGCAAAAAGGTTGTATGTTTTGCATGGAAATGCCCTGGCTTATTTCTACAGAAAGTAAACTGCAAAGCAAAAAGGTAGTGCTGCAGGTGATGAAATGCAGCAGAAGTTTGATGGGTTCAGTGTTACTCCTTCTGCACTCCCTGGTACCTCTGCTGGGTGTCTGAGGCTGCCCAGTGTTGCTGATCCCTTGTTTTAAAGAAAACAAGTAATTCTCTAACCAGAACAGTGAACTTCAGCTGGGATGCATCAGCCCATCAAAAACCCGTATGCTGGGCAATAATGCTCAGGGAGAATGGTGCTCACGTGCAGAGCCTTTAACTGGTTTGGATTCAGTCTGAGCAATAGTCAGTGGGTAGTAGTGACTTGAAATAGTTGGGAGTTGCAGCCTTGCTGGTGGCAGTTGGTGCCAGTTCTCGTCTGCCGTGGGTCTGCTCTCTAAGTGTTTCTCTCGGCCTCAGCCCTTTCACTTCTCCATCTGGAAAACATTGATAATGCTTCCGACCCCTCTTTGCCAGCACTTCAAGGTACAAAACTGGGAGTTAGCATTTACTGGTTTTGCTACCACTTAACTCTGTGTTGTGGATAAGCAAGACTTAAGTTGTTGTTGCATTTTCTGCACCTTTGTCAGCTTTCTTTTAAAAAGGGTTAAACAGGGTGTGCTACAGTTGGTTTGTAGGTACTTCTCAGGTTTGTTGCTGGAAGCAATGTCTATAGAAATGAATCTGAAGTAAGAACTGAGTAGCTGTGTATCCTAAAAGAATACTGTCGATGGCTGTTGCCACGTCCCTGGGAGGAAGATGGTTACAAAGGTGTCACCCGGAGTTACTTGTACCCCACGCACACTCTCCCTCTTTACAACATACCTTCTTGGCCTTTGGTATACTCTTTGTAGGCAAGATAGGCAATTTATCAAGTTTCCCTTCAGATTTCTCTGTACATTAAAGGCAGCTTAAAATTTACATTCTAGGTGCTGAGCGATGTAAATGTTGAGTTTGATGCTCCTCAGTCGGTGGATGCACGGCTGAGGACTGCAGTGCGCAGGGCTGCAGGCAGGGCTGTGACACAGCTCCGTGGCTCAGAGGGACAGGCCAGCCTGCAGCAGCTCAGCTGAAGGAGGACCTCCAGTCGCCAGCAAGGCTCTTACCCAAGCCATTCTCCTGCAGATTCCTATCTGAAGGCAGGATTTCTTTATTCTCAAAAACACACGTGAGGAGGTAGCTTGAAACTTTTTCTTGCGCCAACTTTTATCTTCCATCCCAATTGTTGAGGTTTTATAGTCTAAATATCGATAGCCTGCTAAGACTGTCAGCGGGGTTAGAGGTTATGATTTAGATGTCTGCTCGTGCCATCAGAACTATTGATCACCTGCTCATTTCGCATGCGCTCGCTTCCTGAATGGCGATGAGGCTGGAGAGGAGCCGCGCTCCCGCCCCCCACCGCTGCCACCCGCTCTCCTCTGCTCGGCTCCGTGAACTTTGCAAAGGTGAACGAGCTTTATCCCTGCTTAGCCCAACACAGAGGCCCTGACCCAGTAACTGTTACCGCCTGGGCTTAATTTTTAACACATGCGTAGTCGTCATCTCCTCATTGAGCTTGGGTGGGAAGGGGCAACCTTTTCTAACCTGGCCCATGGTTAAGTTGTGAAGAGAGATGAATGTCTCCGTGCTAGTCCAGTGGCTTCTCAGTCTCTTCCTTATTTTATGTTCCTAGTCAGCTTCATTCTTTTTCTTGTTGTTTCTTTCATCTGAAATGCAAATGTTGTCAGAATAGCTCAATAAAATTTATCCTTGTGATTTGTTTGCAGTTATTTTTCATTTTGCCTTTATTGGGTACTTACACACTTCATTGCACGCACATGTCGAAGTAAATCTGTATCCTGTTATCACTTAAAAATGTTTGCTTCATTTTCAGGCATAAATAAAATGTACCCCTTGTCTGTGATCTGAAATACGATATGGTTAATTTTGTCAGCAAACGTATCTGTTTTTCAGTTGCCACTTTTGTATGTGTGTGTTAATATTGATAGTACTCAGCTTGGGTTTGGTATGTCTGGTATGAGCCTGCTTGCTTGTCTGATATTAATTGTGGAGATGGGAGAATATTAAACATTTAAAAACAAGGGGCCGGTAGTCTTGCAATTGATTTTCTGTGGAGAGACCTCTGTGCAGAGTTGCTCACACGATTGTAACCTTGGTTTCTTTCATGTGAGTTCAAGAAGTTTTTAAAAGATTTAAAAAATAAAAAAGAGAAAAGTCAAGGCACCAGTTCCTCCTCCCTTCCCTTCTTCCAGCTCTGTCCTATCTCTTTCGGGAGCTCCAGTTTTCTTTCCCTTATAGGTTTCTGCACGGTTTCTTTGGCATGGATTCTTGCTATCACAATTCTTCGGATGCTGGAAAAGGGCAGCTTGCTAATACTGTGTCTTCAGCTCATCTCTCCACTGCTGTTCACAAAACCCTGCCTGCTTTCTACGGCAAACCTACTTTGTACTCGTAATTACTGCTTGAAATCAGAGCATCTTTTTTTCCACTTCTTTCAAGAGTGAGTCGGTGTTTGCTGTGTTGTAGGGCTAAACTCAGGGGGCTGCTGTGCTATTGCTTCCCAGGCTGCAAGAAGCATTAGGTGCACGGTGAAGCAGATAGTGAGGAGGGAGGAGCTGGTCTATGAGTATTTATTTTGCATATTTTCCTAACGAAGAAAATTTTCCTAGTGTGAGTCTTGGTCCTGGGAGAGCGTGGGTTCCGCCTGTGTTACCAATGGTCCTTAAACCTTGCAGGGCTGGGGATTGTTTCCCTGCTTTAGGGCAGGATTTGAGTCAAATGAAGTTGTCTTACAAAGGCATGCTCTCAGTTTTATGTCTAAAACATATGCTGTTTCCACGCTGGCGAGGAGGAGCTAGTTTCAGGGGGTTTATGTATGTCTGGGCAGAACTTTGGTCAGTCCCATGGTTGCAAAGTTGCTTTCTCCTGTGCAACTTCTGAAACATGTTTGTGTCTTTCCAAGTCCTTTGCTGTGCACCATGCCATCAGCTCATGAAACTAGAACTGTGTGGGCTTTTTTCTTGGGATGTTATGTTAAACAGTGTGCACAGTGTGCTGTGATCAGCTTGTTTTGGATAATAAATTAAAATCCATTAGTATCTGAGATGTCCCGGCGCATCCCGAGAATAGTTCGCTCTTTACCGTGCCAAGATACGTAAAACTTGATTAATGTCACTGTCTGGGGGCTTCTGTCCTGTAAATAGGACTTGAAGTCTAAGACTGGAACTGTGCAAACCTCCTTTAACCAGGAGCAGAAGAAAGCCTGAGTAGTTCAGCTTGTGTTCAGCATCTCGGGAGGTGGTCGCTGTGCCCAAGAGCTGTTGGCTGCGCTGTCTTTCTGAAAAGTAACTTCACTGCAAGGGCTAAAAAGTCCTTTTGGGACTGCCACGTGCTCTGCTCGGGCACTCAGGGCAGTCTCTCCCAGAGCTGTAAAAGGTGCTTCCTGCGCTCGGGTGCTGCCTCCTGTGCCAAAGGTGGTTGTGTCTCCAGCTCGGGGGCTTGCAGCTTCTGATGCCCTTCAGGATCCCGGCTGGTGGAAGGTGACGGCAGGCAGGCCTTCAGCCTTGGGTGCTTTCTCTGGAAGGCAGACCTGGAAGCTCCAGATATCAAGAAGTGTTGGATATATGGTTTTTATTTCATTTTTTAAAGGGAACTTTTGTCTTGTACGGCCAGATGAACTGGGAGCTGGTAAGCAGGCGTGCCTGGTTTGAAAAGACACCTACTTGTGTTGGTTTGGGGGTATTCGTTGCTCTTTATCTTGCTTGTTTCTAGATGGGTTGTGGCAAAATGCAGGCATATATCGTAATGTTTTTACGCCCTGTTTATTTGCTATAATTATTTTACCAGCAAACTGTGAGGTTAATTTCAGTGGTAAGAAATTTTCATTCTGTAGCTAGGGTTTTTTTTTTGTTGTGTTTTTTTTTTTTAAGTTGACGTTTGGCAGCAGCCTCTTTGTACGGTTTCTTGATTGTCAGCTCTTCATTATAAATTTACTTTCTAAATGCTGACTTAAGGTCTGACATGTTGTTTGTTTAACTGTCAGTTACACGGGTTTGGAGACCTAATAAAAGGCTCTCAGATCTTCCTGTTGAATTAGGCCATCCCTTGCCACCCCAGTGACTGAAGTAAAACAACTGTAACAGTATCTTTCACTTTCTATCCCATTTATTCTGGAGCCCTGCTCAGGGTGTCTTCTGATACTTTATCCTCACTGTGACAGTAGTGAGATCTCTGGTGAAAGGTCACTGTAATGTTTTAATTGGATTTTTCAGCTGCAAGGAATTTAAAAATATAAGTTTATTAATAGAGTAGCTTTGATCTTGAAGGGTTCCAAAACATTTGCTGCACTGGGTGCAGAGGAGCGGTGTCGTTCCGCTGCTCCTTCAGGGATAATCAGTTTTGTCGTGGAGCACGGAAGCTGGATGTTGTACCGAGCAGGTCAGGAGGAGTGTGGGGGGGGAAATCTGGGAAGAGAGAACGCTGTTCCCAAGCTGGAACTACCCTGGGATACAGAACCGAACCGTGCTACCGTCGAAGATGCCAGAGAATCTTTCACAAGTTGTTTTGGTTTTGGTTTTCGACTGAAATCTTTGGAAAAGGTCGTGGGCAATAGACAATTAGAGAAATGCTTAGCTGACCTTGTTAGTGTATTTTTGTGGAATTATTGTGCTTTACTGTTACTGCTGCTTTACACAGATGGCTATTGCTGGTTTCCATCTGTTTGTTAAGGAAAAGTAAAGACGGAAAACAGCAGCTTTAAGTGGGCTTTTAACCAGAACTTTTAGGTTTTATTTCTTCTTTGACCATGTCAGGTTAATCTTTTGGGTACAGTGCACTGTGGTTTCAAGGAAAAGAGATCAAAGTGGGAGCATGTCTGCACAGTATGGGTCACAATCACAGTTTCCTGTGTTTTGGGCACCCTTTTCTTTGAACAGTCCTCAGGTCTGTAGTACGATAGCACCCTGGCAGATGGCCAGGTCAAGGGAAAGGCTCTGACCAGGACTGACATTATGAAAACCATTTAAACGAAGTGCTTCGTGGCCAGAGAGGACCCTTCGGCTCCTGTTGCTGCTCGTTTCCAGTTTAACCTTAGTGCTCTCGCTGTGAATGACTTTGCAGTGCCCCAGTGGAGTTCCCCCTGGTTTTGCTGAAACCTGTTCCCTTCAGCTGTCAGGATGGCTGAAAACTTGGAACAGCTTTCAAGGCTTGCAGGTGTGGGAGCTTCCTGCTGGCACTGATGTAGCTGAGCTGACACCGGTTCTAGAGCTCATGGTGATCCTCCGTTTCTTAATTTCTGAAGAATGGTGGCAGAAGGAGCCCTTGAGATGTACGAGAATGAGCTGGGTTTTCACCCGATGAAGAGTAAAGCCAAGTGAAAAGCTCCTTCAAAGCCCCGTCATCCTGTGTGTGGCACTCGGAGGTTTTTCTTCACCAGACTGCTCTCTTTGAACGGGTGGATGATTTGTTCTTGCAGGGCTGCTTTCAGCCTGCAGAAACTTCAGGTGGGCTGGAAACATGAACCTGTTTGGTGGGAGAGCTGTTTGCAGGGGTCCTGACTAGGGTACAGAGCAGTAATTTTATTTCTCCAACTCCTTTGCCAGTTGCTCAACCAGATGTCCTCAGTCGTTTGTGCTATAAGATGTTAAGTAATTAGATCATTCAGATTCTAGTTAAACATAATTAGAGCCCCGTGTAAACTGAGTGAAGCTGACAGGTTTTATATGTTGGTCATAGCAAAAATATCAGATGATATAGCTCAGCATTAATACAAAAAGATTTAAGCCTCCCTGCCCTCAAATAAAGAGGTGTTTAGTCTCCAAATTTAATCCTTAATTAGCAATACAATTTATGGAACTTAGTAAAACTGTTTTCAGGACCTTGGAAGCCTCGCTCAAAAGCGCTCCCATACAGTGTTTGCTGGTTCAGGTTTCTCCTCCTGCGCTCCTGATTTGAAATAGAGAACCTACCTAGCAGTGGCTATGTAAAGATAAACAGAAAGAAAGCAGAACTTTGCAGCTTTCATTTGTAATTTCAGGGAGTGGGTCCGTCGGGTGCAGTGGTGCTCCTTGCCTTGAGAAGGGTTTGGAAGCAGCACCATCTCCGCTTTGCGCTCTGCCTCCTTTCCCGGCTTGTAGCTGACTTGCCTCTTTGGGTCACCTGGCTGTGGCCCAGCCTGGGCCGGGTGTTCCAGCATCTTCCCCTCTGCGAGCTGGGCTCCAAACTGTCACATTTCCTTGGTTATTGCTAAATAGCATACATGAAATCTCGGCGTAACGGGACCGTGTGCGTAGCTGTCGCAGAGCGAGCGAAGCAAGCGCGGGGCTGTGAGCGCAGGGCTGAAGCGTCCGTCACCTGAGCCTTCCAGCCTTTGGTTCTCCTTAGTTTGTCACGGCACTCTGGAGCCAATCCTGGTTCTTCCTCTCCCCCATTGTACAGATATGACACGTTATTTTGTTGTTTGTTTGCTGGCAGGCGAAGCATATTTTCTGAAGGGAAGTGTTAACAGATATGCTGATAAAATGTCTGTCTTCTAAAAACTGAAGACAAACCGAGTGTTTGTCTACATGTGGTGTTCACACTGTTGTTGGGCTAGTTGCTGAACAAATTAACAAGATGATTCTTGTCTTTGATAGGATGTAAACTTTCTATTTAAATGTTGTAGGAGTCCTAAGTTGTGAACTAGACCCAAGGGGATCCTTGTTCTGCCGAAAGCTCTGAAGGCTGATTGCTGTGTTGCTTTGCAGTGGCTGATAAAGAAAAATTGGGTATGGAACGTTCACAGGAAAGTAAAACTATGTTGGAAAATTCAGATTCAAGTGGTTAAGGGGATTTTACAGTTAGTTAAAGGAAAACCAGAAGGAAGAAAACTGCAGTTATTTCTTGGTGATCCTAAATGATCAAGTTGTCTTGCTCAGTACCGAAAACAGCTCCTTTGCATGCCCTGCAGAGTTACTGCATGCAATAACTTCCCACGTCCCCTCCAGCCTCTCCCCACCATGCTTAGTTATGTCACTTGTGTGATGCTCCCAGCCTTGCTGTCCTGGCTGGAATCTCGGGACTGTTTCCAAGCTTGTATTTCTCACTTGGCAGCACACGATGCGGCTGGTGGGCAATCTGCCGCATCCCTTTTTTGTCAAACATCGGAGCTGGTGTCTGACACTGAATCCGGGAAGAAGAGCAGGGCGAGTGAAATGTACAGTGGAACTGAGGAGATCTGCTGGGTGTCTGTACGTTTTCCTATAGTTACTGCTTATGATTGATACTTGGTTCTTGTGGTGGTAGAATGACAAGAGAATTTGCTTTTTGCTCTCACACTGAAAGTGGCTAGCGTGACCTGGTAAGTGGAAGCCTTTCAGCTACTTTTTCTATCAAGTGCTCTCTGCTCACAGGTAAAAAACTCAGTTTCAGGAAAATCCCCTAAAGTTCTATAGGAACAAACCAATTTTGCAGAGCTGTGTGTGTATGTTTGTGTAAACACACAAGCTCACACAAGCACAATCTCCTTTCTGGATCAGCTCCCACCATGCAAAATGCAAACCTGAAAGTGCTATAATTGATTATGTGCAATAGGAGACAAACAACCGAGATTCTGGGAGAGGGCAGGGTGTGGTCCAGATCTGGCAAAACATTTAAGAACTGAGCATTATTTTTTCAAAGGTAGGGAAACTTTAAAACATTGGTCCAAGACTTAAGACAAGACTGGTTGGGAGAAGGAAGAGAGTGCAGTAAACTGAGACGTCTTCTTTGTAGGGGGAGGTGTTGGGGGAGGAATTGGGAAGAAAGAACATGCAAGTTTAGGTTAGTACATGTTCGTGTTCTTCTGGTTTTTTAACTTCATTTGTTTCCCTGGCAGATGTCCCATGGCTTTGAGGCCTTTGTCTGTGTGAGAGAGGGAACATGCAGGAGGGCTTGGCAGGGTACTTTTGGGTTGTGTGGAATAGCTGGTAGTCATATTTATAGTTAGTGTTGTCTCTTGGCTTATGCAATTTTGATAACCAGCAATTGTTCTGTAAGGTTATGTGTTCTGTTGGCAAGTTGGCTCTGCCTGAATTTCCTCCCCCAGTTTGGTGCTGTGGATAGGTTTTGTGTGCAAGTTTTGGTGAGATCTGAATGGAGCTTGTCACATCCACAGTGTTTGACTTGCACAGAGTACTTTACTTCCCCCCACCCCATATTAGACTCTTAGTAAATATGTCTTTGTAGAACCTAAGACAGTACATGCAGCCCTGCTTCATTACATTGAAAAGAAGCAGTATTTTAAAACACATCTAGCAATCCTTAAGTGACAATCCTTTTCTGAGCTGTGTAACATATAAATATATGTGCTGCATCCTTCTTTGAAGGCTCTTCACTTTTTCCTCGATCATGGTACCTCGGTGCTTGATACCGTGCCCTTCTGACGTGCTGAAACTCACAGTGGAGTTGGTCCTGTAGCTGCTGTGGTCCGCAGGGGAAGAGGAGCAATATTTGACTGCTGTGAGGGCTTGAACCTTCTGCTACCCTTCTAATTTTTCCATGTCCGTGGCTCTAAATGGATTTATAACTCTGTAGCTTGACGCCTTTAAAACATTTGCTATGATTGCTTAAAAAATACACTCCATGTCAGCCTTTACAGCTTACTGTGGTGATGCTTCAGGTAACCGTCCCTTTTGGCAGACTCCTAAAATAAGATTCTCATAATAGGATTCCGAGCCGAGTTAAACAATGTGGGTAAAGTGCAAATGTGTTTTGTTGGGGGAAGCAGGTTATTCTCCTGTTCTTCAATGCCTTTGAGACTTTAGAAGGTGCTCGGCACTAAGTACATGCATAAGATTTAAAAAGAAAGTGTGTTCTACCATTTCATTGATGGGACGTAAGTGGGGGCTGCTTCTTTGTGTGGTGGGTTTGCAGTCAAGAAGAAAGTGCCAGCAAGTTCTTCGACTTCTAGACACTGGTTTTTATCGATTAGCATAGTTTGTAGATAAACTGTACCAAAGGCTGAAGAAACTCTTCTGAATGTTGCTGATTTAACACCCGTGTGCTGTGTGAATACTGCAAAAAAAAGAAATACATCATCAGATGTTTGTACCTTCAACTTGGGGCTGGTCTTGTACTTCCCAGCCCAGTGGAGGGTCCTGTGAAGCTGCCTGTGGGGTGTGATGGATGAGCTGTCGGTACCTTTGGTCACGGCAATGCCTTACACGTGGTAACGTGCTGGGCACAGCAGTGAAGGTAGAGGGGGTAGGACATGGCCGAGACGGTTGAACTTTGTGTTGTGCTACCTTGATCTTGATGTCTCATCTGGTGTACTGCAGGTGGACATGGGAGGGTTGGGAAATGCTGCTTTAACATTGCAAATCCAGTTAGTATATTAACTTTTGTAATCTGTTTCTAGAGATTGCAGGATTGAGGAGGTGTTATTTATCATCACTTTTAGCCAAGGAGTTCCACCCATGCAAAATTCTTAGTGCTAAGAGAATTAGGCTTTTTGGTAGGCGGGTTGTTCTCAAAATCTCGAGCAAAGGAAAAGGTGGTGAATAGTTATTTTTGGACCCTTTTAAAATATGAAAATAAAATTACTGGAGTCAGTGTTCTTTACATCAGCACCTTTATCCTCAAGGATATTTTGGTATTTTTGCCTTTGAAATTTAGGCTAGACTTCAAATGATAGATGGAATTTCCCAGGAGGAACAGGGTACTGTAGGATGGTAGGGGCTGGAGTTGGAGAAGACAACGTCAGTGAGCGTCGGTCACTTGGTACTGCTGGCCTGTTATGTGTCTCGAGCCAAGGCTTGTCCCCAGTGAAGTGGGAGACCTTCCCAGCACGTGCCCCTGCCTCAGAAGATGCTACTGAGCGTTTGGTTTGTGGTGCTGTTGCCCACGTCACCCGTCTGCTCCAGGGTTTTGATGTGCTTGAGCACGGCCGTGAAGTCCTGCCGTAGCTGACGGGAGGCACCGGGCTTGGGGACACCGTGTGCGGCTGCTGCGTGCTGCTCTCCTAAACCTGTCTGAGTGCTTTGAGCCATTTCCCTCTGGGACGGGGATAGTGGAAAGTCTCGTTTCTTTTTTCGGCACAGAGTGTATCATGCAAGCATAAAATCAAATACTGTGGGATGGCAAATAGTGTTTTTTAAACTAGTTGGCTTGTTGTAGCTGTGATAATCTGTGTTGATCAACCCTTTTGGTGTTTGCTACAAAATTTATTCTAAAAGGCATGGTAGCTCATTCTCGTTGGTGGCGATCCAAATCGTCTCTGCTGCCAAACTTGGCACTGGTGCCAGTGGTTTGCTTTAGCTGATCTAAGAATATAATACAGATGGTTTGCTACTCAGCACGGGTATATACAGATGGCTTGAAACTTCTGAGTTTCTTCATTTCGTTCCATTGTTTCTTCTCAGTATATCAAGTATCTCTGGATATATCATTGCTGTTCTTAAACCAACCCGAACTGTGTTTGGTTCAACTTGTGCCTGTTGTTGCTCCAAGAATTTGTGAGCAAGAGGCTGCAGTTCCACGCAAGATCAAACGTTCTGCGTGTCGCTGCAGGCAGGGTCGATGTATACAGCACAAGAATCCTGGTGTGGAGCTGTTTGACCACCACACCTGTCAATGGTCTTCAGCTGGTACGTAGGATGTAGGATGCAGATCCCATGAAGTGAGTTGGTAGAGCTGCAGTCTGAGGGCTGTGCTCACCGACACCGGCTTTGCTTCGGACGGTTGCTGGCAGCGGCCACCTCATCTCTGCGGTGGAAGCACTGAAGCTTTAGCAAAGGGCTCGAGCGAAGATCAGTCAGCTCTGACTAAAGGCTAGGTAGTTTGTTTTCAGTGCTCATTACAGCCTGTTGAGCTCTTGCCAGCAGAAATTTCTAGGTTGTGAATTTGTTTCTGTTGTATACAGGAGTATGACATCAGTTGCCTGCTAGCAGGACAGGGCCTAAATAGAATCATGACAGCTTAACTGCAGAGCTCTCCACGCTTCTCCGTGCACACAGGATACGGCCGGTGCAGTAGCTGATGCTGGCATAGCTCATTGCCTGGGCATAAGGTAAAAGCAGCCTCTGCTTTGATCTGCTCCTGATCCCAGCACGGATGGGAGATCCTGGGTCTGCAGCTGGGGGTTCTCGACCGCTCTGTTCTGCGTGTGGAGGTTTGGAGGTGGCTATATTGGCTTACTTTTGAGCAGTGATTAACTTAGCTTCCTCCGTAAGGTTGTTAAAGTGCTTAACAATGCAATTAATGTAATTTAAAGACAGTTAAAAGCACTAGTGGTTCTTTTCAACTTCATTTTAAATGCTGAGACAGACGAAGCAGTTTGAACAATGACAAGACTACGTTCTATAGACATTGAGTGGATAAATAAAATATGCCCTAGTACTTGGTATTTTGAATCCAAAACTTATGGACCACTGAAATGAGTGATTATGGATATATTGCCTTGTTCTGGGATCATCAGACACCTGACAAGTTAAGCGTGATCACTCCAAGTCAGAATTTAGATGTCAAACCTGTAATGAATATTTCACTGCTATAGGAAGGGCTGCTGGTGACTTCAATACATTGTGTGTCTCTTGAGTTCATTTCAGTTCCACTGCAGATACTGACATAATGATAATTCCAGAGATGAGACATAAAATAGATTTATGCACCTCTGAACGCTTTCTCTTCCAGTTGCACGGAGACATTAGCATTTTATCCAGATAGTCGCTTAGGTTTTGTGTATGTAAAAGCTTCATGTGTTGCAGGCTTTTTTCCCCTATAAGTTTTATTAATGCTTCAGTTAATATTCCTAATACAATTTGTATTTTTAATACGAGAAGTTGAGATTTTACAAAAGTGGAAGGGAAGTTTCATAAGAGTACTCTTAGGGTGAAGCTGTGGGGCACATCCATCACCACCAGTGAGGCAGCAGAAGCCTTTTCCTGTTAGGCATGGGGGGCCTGGCCCATTTCATGGTTGCTTTGGAGTAGCAGTTCTACCTTTGTTGATGAAAAGAGATGTTGATTATCTGTGTTTGTAAACATACCTAGAGTAAAGGGGTAGGTAACTGTTCCTTGCTGATCAAATAAAAGCGTTCGGGGTCGGTGGGGTGTCACGGAAGGTGGTGTTCCATGGTGAGTGCAGTGGGATGCTCGTGCCCTGAGGATGAACTCACTGGAGCTGTGTGTAGAGTAAAGGGAAATGTGGATCTAAAATTGAGTGTAACTTTGTAAGAGCCTTAGTGGAAGGATCGTTGGTAGTGTGAGAACAGTTATCTAAATCATACGTGGATGATGCTGTGCCATTGTTTGACTTTAGAGTCCAGTCCAGCTCCAACATTAGTGTTGATCTTGGTGGAGCAGGCTGAGGTGGTTTGACACTGGGAGTAAGCATGTCTTTCATCAGAGTGGCTGGGAGCAACGTGCTCGATAAAACTCGCCTTACCTTATGGGCATTTAAAATGTTTAAGTTAGCTTTGTATAGATAGCTCATCTTGGAAAAACCAAGTGCTTGTGTAGTATGTTTATTCAAACAGTCTTTTTCTACCAGCCTCACGAACTTTGGTTCTATTTCAGCCTTGTTTAAGAAAAAGTAGGTTTTGAAATTTATCTTCATCCTTCCGTAGTAAGGATAGAGCTTAATTGGGGTGTTTCCCAGAGAGCTGGTTTACGAGTGACTGACTGGTAATGATGAGTGACAGTCATAGCATAAATTCAGATGAGTGGAGATATGGTTGGCTGGTGCCAACTGGCTCTGTGGGTATAAGAGTCGGCTCTTGGTAGCGATGACGGAGGCTGATTTTTATCCTTCCCCCCTACCTTCCCATCCAGAGAGCTGAATATCCGACTAGATGTTAAATACTTGAAAATCAACCTACTTAGCCTGGATCAGGCTCTAGGGACGAGATCTTTAAAAGGAAGGGCTCGTTTGGGGTGGTTTTGAACGTGGGTATCTCACCGGGGACTGCCGCAGAGAAGGGCTGCTGGTGTGGGGCTGCTGGGTGTACTGGAGGGTGAGGCAGCCTGGGCACAGTGGTGGAGGCTCTTGAGATGGTTGTCCCTGGTGGGTGGCTGGGATGTCTCTCCTCAGCACCCTGAGCTCTCCCGTGCTGTGCGCTCCCCGGCGTGTGCTGCTGTTTGTGGCGCCCAGCCAGCTTGTCATGTCGGTGTTGAAAACTCTGCTACGCTTCTCCAACCCTTCTGAACCTGTCTGGATCTGCCCGGTCACCTCGGTGTCTCCGCAGGCTCCACGTGGACAGCCGCACTCGGCAGCTGACAGCCTTTTGCCCACCTTTGGGCAGCTCTTTGGGGCTTGTTAGTAGCTGGGCCAGGTCATCCCCGTGCAGGGCGTTGGCAGCGCGGAAACCCCAGGGTGCGGGGGAGTGCGGCGGCGAACGTGCGGCCACCCCTGCTGTCCGGGTGACTGTCCCCCTGCTGCGTCGGGCCGGGCGGCTCTCGGGGTTGCATCCCATCCTGGGCAGGGTGGTGGGTCTCTACGTGCCCGTTGTGTGCTCGCAGCCCTGGCCGGGAGCAGGTAAGGTGGAAGTGTGAAGTGCCAGGAAGGGGCTGCCCCGGGGCGGCGGCTGCTTCTTGGCACTGGTGCAGCTGCCAAGCAAGAGGTGAGCTGCCCCTTGGCCCCGGCTCAGAGCTGGGGGTAGCAGGGGGAGGTGAGGGGTCACGATACCCCCCTCCTTACTGTTCTCTTCAGTGTAGTTTACCAGATCTTTCAAAATAAGCCATCAAATGCACCTCTCTATCTGTGAGGTGTCACCCGCAGAACATGTGTCCGGGTAAGAAATTCCCTTTCCCTGTTTTGCTGTCTCATTGCTTTCAGTCCCCAGTGTGTGGGACTCCTGCCTGGTGGCACTTGGGTGTCCTCAAATAGGGAGGGCAGAAGCTGTAAGTTGCCCGGGTGCGGGCAGCAGCGGGGA
Organism: Todiramphus chloris collaris; assembly: GCA_025345505.1. NCBI lineage: Eukaryota > Metazoa > Chordata > Aves > Coraciiformes > Alcedinidae > Todiramphus > Todiramphus chloris. The sequence goes on along the minus strand of JANVCC010000094.1, from coordinate 365,207 downwards.
GCGCGTTCAGAACCCGTCCTGCTGAACGTCCCTGCCGGACAGTGCTGCCTTCTTACCCCCCCAGCGTGCGCAGTCAGGCCGGTAAAAGAGGGTGGCTACTGAAAAGCACCTGCAAAATCAGTAGTCGCTGCTGAAGCCCTAGTCCCTGGGTGCTGATTAGGCTCTTGTTTTTGTAAAAAAACCAACTTGCAGTGAATGTATTGAAATTCTGAAATGAAGATATTTTCCACAATTATTTTCTTCTAAAATAAGCTTTTCAAATTGTTTGTTCTGATGCTGAAGAATACTTAATGCTTCTTCCCTTTTATTGATGTAAATGCAATCCTGAAACATCGTCACTGGATTCTAATACTATTTTTTAATGTTTTTCTCAGTAAACATTTTCTTTTCCTTTTTTTTGGGGGCTTGCTGGTGAGTTCTGGGGCTGCTAGTGAGTATAAAGGACTTGGTAGTATCCTATTAATTTTTTCTTCTAAATTGTTTAGTTGCTTAGGAATAGTATCCTGCTCGTTTACCATAACTGTACGGAGCTCTGAAGGCAGATTTATCCCGAAGTTGTGGAGGTGTCCTCCTGTTTGAATTGCCTTCTGCTCCCCACACCACACACGTACACCTTCCGGGTCAGCTCACACAGGTTTCGTGCTGTGTGTTACTGCTCTGCTTGGGGTGAGATAAAAACTTGTTGAACTACTAAAGTGGACAGAGTTTAAAATTGCAGACACATTACTTTCCTTCGCAGCCATAATATGTTTGTTTTGGCAGGCGCTCTCTTCGCTGCAACATGGAAGGGTTCCTTTTTTTTGGTGATTATTCACCGGTTTCAGTCATACAGCACCGAGCATTATTCACAGCCCTGGAAAAAGTTACTCTTTGACCAAACAAAAGCATGGGAAGTACTGTGAGCTGCCCCCTTCTCCTGGCTGGCGGGTCTTAGTGATCCGTGGGTACCCGGTGCAGTAAGTGTGCTTTCAATTCAGAAATGCCATAAGGGTGATTATGGCTTTCGGGCCGCAGCAGCCTCCTCCAGCTCCCGGGGTGGCAGGGCTGGCTGGGTGGGTGTGCTGCTGCCGGGTGCCTGCCGGCATGCTGCTTGCTGGGCCCAGGGCGAGCGAAGCCCTGCTCACCTGGGCTAGTGCTGAGCTTCTCCCACATGGTGGAGCTTTCACCCTCGGCTTGCCCACGGAAAGCCCTTTCTGAAGCGGAGAGCTGGGGAAGGAGCGCTCCGCTCGCCTCGCTTGGGTCCGTGGCATAGTTCTGCCTCGTATAATGATGTGTTTGAACCGCACAGGCATGGACACTAGCTCTGTACTGATGCCTGCGGATCGATTAGCGTTGAGTAGAAGAGAGGCTCCTCGCATAGCTTCAGTCACAGGGCAGGTTCTAAATGGCATAGAGCTGCCAACGCCACGCGCTGCCGCGGCCCCGAGAAGCCAGCAGCTGCTTTCCAGCTGAGAGAATAGTCAGATTTGCATCCCATCCCACCCCACAGGTATCCAGCCTCGGCTCCCACCTGATTGTTTCCATTCCCAGCTGCCTTATTTTGAAGTATCTCGCTGGTGTGTTTTTCATAATGTAGGAATAGTGTTAAGTATTAAGATGAATGATTCTTACAGTAAACCACTTTTGAAAGAAGTAGTGAGTGATTTGAACCATGCTTGGGAATGGGGGGAAAAAAACCCCAAAGTGGGCTGGTGAGAACGACTGCCTGTTTTGCAGCAATCGGCTGTTTCTTTCTCATTACTCTTTTGTAGTATTCTGAGGTTGTGCTGCCTTTTAAAGGGGTTCTTTGCTTAGCCAGTCACACTGTAATTCACTTTACTTTAGTGCTTATCTGTTTTCTAATAATACTTAGAACAAGAGGTGCCCTTACTTTTTCCCTGAGGAAGGGGGAAAAAAAAAAATCTTCAGTGTCCCTTTTTTAATCTCTCCCCCCCCCCCCCCCCTTTTTTTTTCCTTGTGTAAGGAAAATAGTTTCCTACAGTGGAAATGAGTAATGGTGATGCAGGTCAACTTAGACTTTTATATGAGCCACTTGTTTACATAAAAGTGATCTGCTCTGGAAATCTGTAATATTCATGGGAACTGTGCATTAATTTTAAGCTCACCCTGGTCACCACGCAGTTCTCACCTGTTATTCCTTTGGTCGGAGATAGCAGTTGTTTTTCCTGCTGTCCCCCTGTCTGCTAGAAATTTGTTTGTGCCACCGAGGTCCCTTACTGCCCGTGTGTCTCCTGCACTGTGTGTTCTGCCACCTGGCCCCTTCCCCCTGCCAAACTTCAGACTTCTTCGCTTGTGCTCTTTGCTGCTCCTGAACCAAAGCCCTGAAACACTTTGTTTTTTTCCCCAGCTTCCTCTGTCTTGCTATTTATTTTTCTTCCTTCATAAAAATACATGGTAGAACTGATCTAACTGTTGCATTTCTGCCCAACTGTTCATGAATTCTCCTGCACCAATGAATGAAATTGCTAATCCTTCATGCCTGCTCTTGCTGCTCGTGTGCTGTATGCTTAGATTACTTTTTTATATTACAGAGCCCTGATGTAAAAGATTTAGGATGGTTCTTCTTTGACAGCAGGAGGCTTGGTTTTGTTAGTTGATATTTTCTAGGTGAGAGTAAGTAATAGTTTCTTCCCATAAACTCGATAATCTTTTAAGTTGGGTGATTCAGCCTTTAGCATAAATACAGTAAAGTGACAGGCTTCATGCTCTTAGTTTTCAGGGCTTGTAGTCATCCCTAAAATTCAGGTTTCAGTAGAAGCATTCGTTATTAAAGAAAACACAGGCTTGGATATTTAATGACTTGATTTTCTCTTTTTAACAGATTTTAAGAACATCTGTGGATCCTAATGAAGTCAGTGAGACTCTCAGCCCCTGAAGGCTGCCTAAATTTTTGCAGTAGTGTGGGAGGAGGGGAAGGATTAGGGTGGAGGGCAGGGTGCTGTGAAGACGCCTGACGTGTATTTTCAGAAGACTTACTGTATTTTTAGCTAGTGGGTATGTTTAGAGTGTCATTCATTTTACAGAGCAAGACCGTCCATTTGTTTCTAGTCTGCTCGAATTTCTGGGCTTTCTGTAAAATACAGTAGAGTTTTCTTGTGGGGATGATTTAAGAGTTGGATGATTTTCAGCTGTGAAAGAAATACTTGGGTTGATTATCTTTGCTTCACTGTTTTCTTCAGATTTCAAGAGGTTGTGCTTAACATTTCAAAATTAGTTGGAGGACTCTTTTCAAACTGCTAAATTATACCTAGGAGGTGTGCCTGCCTGCCTGCCTGAGCTCTGGCTGCTCTCGATGGTGCTGCAAACAAATTGTATATGGAAGCAAATTGTTTTGAAAGCAGTAGTTTTCAAATTGGGACCGTGCTTCTGTGTGTGTTGGTGCATCCTTTGCTGTAGCTGCTTGGGGAGTGAATCTGAACAGGGGTACCTTCTGTGTGTGTTGGTGCATCCTTTGCTGTAGCTGCTTGAGGAGTGAATCTGAACAGGGTACCTTCTGCGAGTTTGAGTTCAGATTTTCAGACAAACACAGCACACACGTTCCCCTCCTTCTGTCCTCGACAAAGAGGAAGGAAGGGGAAAGAAACCCTGAATCTATTTCAGTACTTTCTCAGAAGTTTGCTTCTATAAAATTCCTTTTTTTTTTTTTTTTTTTTTTTGCTTTTTCCCTATGAAACTACTTTAAGCCCAGCTAGGCTAACTTTGCCTGTAATGCAGCAGAATGACGAATAGGAAGAATCTGTCTGGACTCTTACAGAATGCTGATTTTAATGCTATATGTAACAAATGTCTACTCACAATTTTAAAGTCATTTTAATATCTTTTTTAATCAATATGGAGCTATCAGATGCTTTTGCATGCTTACGCAGTGGACCATGTGTGCTGGTGGCAGTCATGGCTCTATCAACAGAGCTTTTACTTCACATTCAGTTCTGCTCCAGTGTCTGCTCTGACCTGAGAGACAAACAGAAACCTTTCACGTAACGGATGCAGACATTGAAGAGTTCTGCCTTCTAGTCAGTTCTTTTGTTCTTTGTGGTCTTGTCATTGCCCTTTGTGAAATGCAGTTCCCTTCAGTGCTGCGGCGCAGCCGAGTTTCAAGGAAGGGAACTGTGCGTGTGCAGTGCTTCGGGTCGGGCTGGAGCGCGGAAACTAGGAGGAGAAAAACGGCTCTTATCTTTTTCCGTTATCTCTGCTTACCTTACTTTTCTTGAGGGTTGGTTTCCACCTTAAGAACACATTGCTGCAAAATGAAGCTATTGAAAATGGTAGAAATGCTGCTGGAGGCTTCACGGCGATTTGTTTCACTGGCAAATGAAAATATTTAGCCGTACTCTTAAGGTCCTGTTTTGTTCCAGATAAAATCAGCACGTACCAAGTTAACTTCGCTGTTCTTAGAGTGCTCTTTATTCTAAGTATTCTGGCATGGCTGTGGCTTCAGACACTTTTGCAGAATTTTCTTAAAATCAGGGATTATTTTTTTGTGCATTTAAAATGCTGTAAAGCGAGCGTTCACCTCTGTCGATGCTCCGGGAGTGGGGCAGCTGCCAGTTCTTCTGTAGTCAGATACCCTGCCAGCAAGGCCAAGAAATGGGTAAGAAACCTGCTAATGGGGCTTGTATTTTACTCCCCTAAATGAGCAGCAAGGTGGCTGCCCTTGAGTCATCGCCCGAACGCTGTGGTCTAATCCAAGTGGCATGCTGGAGTTGTTTTGCAGTAGCACTCAAGGCAGCAGCACAAACTGATGTGACTGATGGTATTTGTGGGTTGTATCAACAGCAGTGGATTATCTGCAGGAGGAGGAGGGAGGAGTATTAGAAACAAGAATGAATAATGTACTAACTAACTAAAAGTGACTGATGAGCAGGAAAGTAGCAGAATTACAGGCTGTAGGATTTACAGTGGGTTTATACTTGACATTGTTTTGCTAATTTCTGGAAGAAAGATTGGAAAAATCTACTGGAGGGGCAGCAGCAAATATCAGGCAATTCACTGAGCAGCAGGAGTTGCAATCTTTGGTACGACTGTTTGAAGTTAACAGAAGGTGAGATGTCTTTGCCACTTTGGGGGGGGACCAACATTAGACATAGCTGTTTATAGCTTGCAGATGGGGAATTTGTTTCAGCAAGAACTGGTTTGCTCAAGTGGTTTTTACTGGTGGCCAATGGGAGTTTAAAAAAAGGGGGGGGGGGGGGGGGGGAGGACTTCTATTCCAGTAATCAAAATCCACTGCTGTATTAAAAACCAGCCTGCTTAAAAGGTGGTATTACTGCACAGACTTTGAGTAAGCCTGAGGCTTTGCCTCGCAGTACGTAGGGCAGCACCGAGCAAGAGCCTCATCTGTGTTTTAAAGTACATCTGGCTGCCAGGCGCGGAGTTTGAGCGATGGTAGCGTGGTCCCTGGTCCCTGGGCCTCTTGGAGAAAGCAGAAGAATCTGAAGCAAAAACCAGAAGTTGTTCTGATCCAGAAACTACCCCCAAAAGATAAATTGTTGGCTTGCTCTTCCTACCTACTAGAATCCTTGGTGTCTAGAAATAAGAATCTAAATGTTGTTAGTATTCCAAGTACGTTTTTGATGGCTCGATAGAAGGCAGGGTTCCAAGAGTAGTTTCATTCTAAATAAAAAAAATATTTTGTAACTTTCATGTGTGCAGAGTTTCTATCTGTATTTATCACAGGCCTAAATTATTTAACCATAAAGCAGCATCTTGCAAGAAATTCCTATTTGTGATCTTTTTTTTTTTAATCTTATAAATATTTCAAGTCAATACAAAAGACAAACCTTGTATTAAAATACTATATTGCCCATGAGTAAGAAAAGTTATTAAAGGTAGGCACAGCCTAAGTAATGAAATGGCAACGTTAGATTTCCTTAGAATAGCGTGTTACTAAGGGATGGTGAATCCAAGATAAAAGAACTCCTGTTTCTTCTAATTTCTTTTTTCAAACCTATTTAATTATGCCTTGAATATATCCAGTCTGCTGTTGATGATGGTAGTTGCTTTGGATAATGATCAGCTGTTGCAGCAAAAGGATTCACACAGATTTTTTTTAATTTAGGAAACAGAATGCTAATTTTTCGTTTTATTTTTTAAGAATAATCTTGGCCATCAAACAGCAAACTATTTCCCCAGAAGGTGGGAGAGTCCTGGATGTCACTTGAGTCTTCTGTCTGCTTTCTCAGGCATCAGCAGCAGTACAGAGCCATTAAACTGGTTTGGTCAGTATTGCCTTCTTCAGCCTTTATATTTCCATAATAGATCATAAACCTGCAAATAATGTTCTGCTCAGAACTCAGCCAAAAATGAGTAATTTCCTTTCCTTCCCTGTGCTTCGGAACTACTCTGTAAGGTTCTTCCCAATGGAAGAATGAGGCACGTCATATACTGGAACCAGAGCCTGTAAGAGATCCAAATTGAAAATAATGCTAGTAATTTATTTATTTCTTTTCCTTTACTGTGTATCTGTATGTACCAAGTACTCTCTTCATCCACCTGGCTGACATTTTAATAGTGTTTCAGGTGTTTATTGGAAAGTGTGCCATTAGCTTTCATCTGTTCTACTCCAGGAAATTGGCTGTTATCATCTGTTTTCTTCCTAAAATACTTGATATTCCCTGTATGAGACTTTACCCCCTTAAATATGGTATTAAATACAGTATTGATGGTAGGAAAAGCCATCTTATGACTGTTGTGTTTTCCTGCTGTTGCTGCAAACAAATATTAAGAATCTTTCCAAAAAGAAAAATCCTCAAGGATCCTTCATTAGATGTACTCCTGGGAATTGGTAATAGATACTTGAATATCATTCATCTTAGGAGCAAGATTTTGATGCCTATTAAAATCAATGTGCATGCTAAATATTTACTCTGTTTGTTTTGTAATGTGTATTCCTTTTAAACCAGCTTCTTTGGCATCTGCAGTGTAAATGCACAGCTCAGTGATGCACTGGGAGCTGGCGGTCGATGGGCTCCCAGGGACAGCAGTGCTTGCACTGAGTGGGACTTCAGTTTCCAGTTCCTGATAGATGCCGTGCTGGCCTTGTGCAGGAGCAGATGATGTAGCAAGAAGAGCTTGCAAGTTCTGTGGGCCAAGGTTTACAGCAAGCAGAAAAAAGGGAAATGTTAATATAGAAACTTGAAAAATCCCCTGCTAAAGAGAAGGGAGAAATGCCAAAGGGTAGAAGCAGTAGCGTTGCTCTCAGTGGTGTTCTAAGCTGGAACGTAAAACTAGAGCTATCCTGAGCTCATCTGTGCAAGGTCTATAAAATTCAGTTACTCTGATATCTAGAAATTAAATAGCTGGAAACTTTATGTCTAGTCTTGTCTTGCTTTTAGCTTCTTTTCAGTGGGAAGAACTGTCCAAGTCAGTGATAAGAAACCATTTTACTTGGGGAGGAGTTTTAAACAACACCCAAGGATGATGTCATTCCTGACACTGTTCATATCCTGATACTGAATCTGTGATGGTGAAAGAAAGAAGTATGTATAAGGAATGCTGTAACATTATAAACCTATTGGGCATTGCTTTAGATGTTTTAAAACAAGCCTTGGCACAGAGAAAGGCTTACTGGGTTTACAGAAGACTGATCTTTTTAACTGCAAAAAAAAAAAAGAATCATTACTCGGGCAGCATCTGCTAGAAGTGCCAGTGCAGAGAGTCCAGGGGCAGCATCTGCTAGAAGTGCCGGTGCAGGGAGAGTCCGGGCTGCAGTGCCGGTGCAGGGAGAGTCCGGGCTGCAGTGCCGGTGCAGTGCAGGGGGTCCGGGCTGCAGTG
>JANVCC010000094.1:329609-357424 GCA_025345505.1 Todiramphus chloris collaris | reverse complement strand
TCCGGGCTGCAGTGCCGGTGCAGTGCAGGGGGTCCGGGCTGCAGTGCTAGTGCGGTGCAGGGAGTCCGGGCTGCAGTGCCAGTGCAGTGTTCAGGCTGCAGTGCCAGTGCAGGGAGTTCAGGCTACAGTGCCAGTGCAGGGAGTTCAGGCTGCAGTGCTTTTCTGGTTTTCTTCCTTTTTTTTTTTTTTTTTTTTTTTTTTTTGGAGTGTGTTTAAAATGGAAAAGGTACTCAGGTTTTTACAGGTAAAATACTACACCTTGCTTTTAAAACATTAAAGGAAGAAAGACTTGGAAGCAGCTGAAAAGGAAGTGGATTGTTAAAGTTGCTTGAGAATTTCTTTTGCTGTCTGTTTAGGTAATCATAATTAAAAAATGCCTGAATGATCTTAATAACACATGATTCAACTGACAAGCACTAATTGCTCTCTATCAGGCCAAGAGAAGATGAATGTTGTCAAGAAAACCACAAGTCAGACAAGCTGATTCTCTTCTAGTCTGACACCATGTTCCCATGTACAAACCAGTTTTTACTGGAGTCTTTCCAACATCAAAAGAAAATCCTTGCCTTCCCATTAATTTTCGTTGCTGGCAGGCTCGAGCTGTTTGTGACGAGCTACTTTCGTTACTATTGCTGGCCTGCTAATGCACAAGATTGTGCAAAGACAAAAATGTAAACAGGTTTCCCAACTTCTCTTTATCTTTTGTAGCTTGAACTGAATGCGTTCCTGCGCTGCAACACGAAGCACTAGGTATAAAAACCCCCTCTTTAATTGTCACAGCAATCCTTTTCTTTTTTTTTCCTTTGCCCTGGAATTTGCACGGCACTGGGGTAAGCAGAATAACATTATTTTTCTTCAAAGATTCTCTTTTTTTTTTTTTTTTAAGACAACCTATGCAAATGATGTCATTACAGTGAAAAAAGTCCCAGTTTCTATAGCAGATGTTACCTGGCAGGATCTCCTGCAAGGTGCTGTGTACCCCATGCAATAGCTTTTTCCTTTTCTTTCTTTTGGTTTAAAGATGCCCGTTTTGTCTGTGCTCCATCTAGGCAAACTGAAAACTTGTCCTTTGCTGCTTGACTTTCCTGTCTCCCATGAGTCAGATAGGAGCAGTACAAGATACTCCGTGTTCTTTCATACTTCCACTGGTATTTGGACATCAGTTACTAAGAAGTATTGGAAGGGTCTGGGTCACTTGGGCAACATATCTAATAAATCTAACGACCTTCCTTGTAAACAGTGTTTAAAAAATAGCGTGTGCTTCGTACCAAGTAAATTGGTAGTCTCCCCAATGTTACTCTTGGAGGGAGATCACGTCATGTTTTAATGTAGAGACTCCTAAAAAAAAGACATAACAAGAAGCGGTGGGATCTTTCTGTAAACAAAATATCTCCTTTAACCTGATACTTTAGGTTGGATCATTAAATCTCTCCCCAGAGTTCAGTAGTGCTGATACTTGTTTAATTAGTTTTTCTGTGGACCAGGAATATTGACTTGGCTGTGAACGCACCTTGCACTCTGGAAGGACTTCAACTTGATCCGCTTTATGTTTGTACAGGGAAGGCTGAGATCAGCTTCTTCAAACTTCATCACCCTAATTTTCAAACTGCCGTTCTTAAATGGCACGTCTGTTACCAACCTGGGTAATTTCTCTGCCAGGTTTGATTACTCCTTTAATTATTTGATGCCCACCTTTAGCAAGTCTGAAGGTAAGGTATCTTTAAAAGGACCAGAACTTTGAACTCTCTCCTACTTGCCATCTAAACCAGAGTCCCTTGTCAACACCTCAGGGTGCTAAACCTGGTTTAGGAACAGTAGTAACCAGCACCTTTTCCTTACCAGTTGCTTTTGGCAACAAACCCCTCCTTGATAGAGGGGAATAGTGAAGTGCAGGGGGAAGGGTGGGTGGGGAACATACCACAAGAGCGTTCCTGCTTTGCTTTCCAGCAAGATGCCAGTCCCTCCTGTTTACTGGGTCACCCTTACAGGTGTTGCTCCCCAGTTTTTTGGCTCGCTGACAGTAGAAATAAGTAAATAAATCAGAGCAGATAGGCAAGACTGTGAGCTGACCCGGGGTTGATTTGTCATTTCCAGTCTCCTGAAAACTAAAAAGTACCTGTGTTTTTATGTCAGAACTATTATCAAACCCACCTGAAATGATAATGATCTGTGACAGTTTAACAGCATCCCAGGTTATAAAAAGCATGGTGATAAATTAATTTTCTTAATTTTCACATGCAGTGGGGGAACAGCAAAGTCCCTCTTCTGAAATGCTGCCCTGAGATGCTCTCTCTTGCTCTGCTGATCCATGCAGCGAGCAGAGCATGGCACTGTCCCCTGGAGTCACATCCAGTCGGGGCAGCAACAGCAGCACGTTCCTGAATCACAGTTTTCTCTAGAAGATAGTGAGAACTTCAGAGTCTGTCCTGAAGTTATAGAATCTTTTGCTTCTGTAGGGGGGGAAAAAAAGGAAAAAAAAAAAAGGAAAAAAAAAAGGGGGGGGGGGAAGGAGTGTGTTAACATTGCCTGTGTTACCTGAAAAGCCATAGGCAGTCACGGGGAATTCTGAAAATACCCGTTATCAAATCGTGTTTAACTCTTTGTCGGTGATTTAGGTGTGTGATTCTACCTTGTATTTGAGAAATAATGTTAAAAAATACAATCCGACACCTTCTGCAGCACTGAACAGAGCTGTGTTGGTGGCATCCCTAATACTGGTTTCTAGGTGCTTTCCTTGTGTGGCGGAATCTCGTTCAGTAAATTATTAAAGAATACTCTTTGGGAGTTTATTCCTCGACTTTGTAGAGCAAGGTATTGCCATTGATAGGCAGGTCAAAATGCAGTTACCAACCTGCTCTTCAGGAGCAGACGTCTATACTCAGACCGGGTGTGCTGAAGAATGGTTGTCCCTCAGGAGAAGGTGATGATGGCACTGGGGCATGTAGAAGAGGTAGTGTCTCTGAAAGGGGGGCTGCTGCTCTGCCCAGGGTGGCTGTAGGGGGGCACGGCAGCCGTGTGGGTCCTCTGCTCCAGGGGCTGAGGTTTCAGCAGGTACTTTGAGTGTATAGAGTGTGATCTGATGAGTAGGTTCATTGGCATGGTTCCTGCAGCTGAGCGAGGAGCGTCCCACTGAGCGATAAGCAGTGCCATCTAGGGTTGAGCCTGGCCTAGGACTTTAATCCTAAGAGTCCTGTCTAAGCAGTCAGCCCCAGCCCAGCTGTGGAAGGGTTCTGAGTACAGACTACATTGTTACTCTTACTGAAATATGGTTTTCTTTGGATGAGAGTATGTATTTTAAAAGTACTGCTCTTCAGAACCAGAGGACACTGCCTTTTCGCTGGTGCGTGCAGGAGAACACCTGCTTGAGGAAAAGTTGCTGCATATATTTGAAGGGAAATAATGTAGTTTGATCGTATGGCTGAGCAAACCAGCCCAAGCCAGACAGGTTGCCCGGAAGTAACTGGGTATCCTGGCTGGATATTTGTCACTGCAGGCCTTTTTTTCTGGTTGGGTTTTTGTTGGTTTTTTTTTTTTTTCCGGTGTGGGGGGGTGGGGGTTGAAATAAAAATTTCATCTTTTCCGTGGGGCAATGTGTTTGAAGTTCTGAGGAGCAGAGTCTTCTGACAACACACTCATACATATGCCATATATCTCCATTTCTTCTGCTTTGTAGCTGAGGCACCCCTGAGGGGCAAAGTCTGAAGAAGTCAATTAACTCTAGAACTGACCTATACCCAGAAGGAAAAGATTTTGTTTTACAGATTTATCCAAGATTTGTGTGTAGCTTTGGGGGAACTCATTAAACTTGACAGCAGATGCCATGGTCTTGTTAGTACCATCCAGAAAGACCTTGTGGTTTAGGCTTTGGATTACAGTTTTCCACAAAGAACCACATTATTTTAGGCTAAGTAATTGAAGAAGGTACCAACGTTGAAGTTCTGTCGTATCCTTCTGTGCCCCTGTTGCCCAGGCTGGGGCCCACTCTGCAGTAATGGTAATTGCTGGGGACACTTAAGCTCAGCCTTTGCACAAAACCGGGTAGAGCAAACCAAGCCCAAGCCCTGGTGCCTCTGACCCGTCCCGTCCGTCCCCGTGTGCTTGGCACACACACAGTGCAGCCGGTCTGCAGGCAAACTCAGGAGCCAGCTCCCAGCTCCTGCCTGGTGCCTGTGGGCAGACGTAGCTTTGCATTATTTTTCAGTAGTATTGAAGTTCAAATGACTATAACTTATAATAGCAAAGCCCTAATTTAGTAAACAGTAACAGTTCATTTCCCAAAGTGCTGGGCACTCTCTGCCATTATAGCAGGATCTACAATGGGCTGTGGATTTGATTCCTCTTTTCCTGAATGGGGAGGTGTTCCTAGGTGGGTTTGTTACGTTGAAGGATCGTAGCGTGGGCTTATGTGAGGAGAGGGGCTGGTGGAATGCAGTCACAACTGCCAAGTGCAGCCTGTGCTCCATGATTCTTCCTGGCTTTGGTGGGCTTGAAGGGCTCCTTTTGACTCAGGTACCAAACCTGTCTTCAGCTTTCATTTAATCTTTAAAACTATTCATTTTTCCAGGGAATTTACTCACCCTTTGGTTGGATGCATTAGGCCGGGGGGGTTGACTGTAAGCTCAAGCTACTGAAGAGGTAGCTATTTGAAGATGCCCTCCACCCCACCCCAAAGCAGCAAGTGTGGTTTGCCTTAGAATTTCAGGTCCCTGCTTCTTCCTGTTGGCATTTCTGTATTTGCTGCCTTCAGGGTTGCTGTTTTTCTTATTTCTTCTTCTTTTTTAAATTTCTTTTTTTTTTTTAACCCTTGCTTTTTCCCTGAAAAGTACCAGAAAAAAACTTAGTCAGTGAATTCTTTCTTGTCTCTCCTGATCAAATGACTAAAGGCTGGAGTGGGAAGAATGTCTGGCCTTTGAGTCTGTGATCTGCTGATTCATAGATAAGTATCCTATAAAATGCGTAGTTGGGCTGCTCTGAGTTTAGGGCTGAATGTACTTTCATGATCTGTTTGGGAAAACAGCCACGACTTGACTCAAATTTTCCAGTTCAGTATGTCTTGGTTCCAGTAGTATGAAGTTCATCAGCCTGACTTAAAGGAAAATCCTGGTTCTTTCTGCCATGCATTGGACTCCTCATGAGTGTGCTCCTGCTCCATGTGCCGAGCCCCGTGAGCCAGTCTTGACATCCCCCTTGCTAAGCTGTGGCTCTGGGTCTCAGGCAGCAATAGCTGTGGTCCTGGAGCATTTGAATCTCCTTTGAAACTGGGGATCAGTTCATTAAAAATAACCCTAGATTCAAGGTAATATAAAGAAAAAGCCGAGACTCCTCCAGTCTATCACACTCCTTAAGACTGGGGGTGGAGAAAACCCCAAAGCTTTACCCTTTCCTTCCCCAAAATAAAGGGAAGTTCCGAGAGGAGATGGTCCAAGAAAATGTTTAGTTTTTTGTGGTGAAGGAATTAAACGTTGGTGTTAAATTTGCACTGTATTGTGCAGAAAGAGGGAGAAGAGAAGCATGAAGATGGGTGCTGGAATACAATGGTGTGGAATCACTGCTTGGTTTTCTGGGGAAAAATAATAAATACCATGTAGCAAAATAAATTATGTACAGTCTGAGAAGCACTTGTTTTCTTCCTTGATCTCGTTAAAGCATTTCTTAACACAATGGCTTTTTTCTCAAGTATTAGCATTAATTACTGAAAATGTTAATAGGTTTTGTGGGTTGTACAAGTGGGTAGACTAGTAACAACCTGGTATTTCAAAAGAAAATAATATTCCATCCTCGAGATTCGAAGATAATTCAGGAAAGTAATAAAAGCTTGTGAAATCACAGGGAAGAAAGCTTTATGTCACTGCACTCCTCCATCAGATAGAAAGGAAATGCCTCATTTCATTGGCCAAAACTCTGTGTTTTAGAACTGACCCTGCAATCTGTTGACTTATCTGTTCTGTAAGTCACTGCGTTTCATGTAGGTGAGTGGCCTTCTCTCTCCCCTTCTTGAGCAGTAATCTTACAGCCTCCAACATCTTGGGGCGTTCTGGCAGTCGAGCTTGCTGCATATGCTGCCTGTAGTCAGTGTGTGCAGATGATCACTCCTCAAATCATACGGTGTAAGATTTCATTAGAAATGTGGAGAACCATCTTATGACTGGGCTGATGACCTCATTTTATCCATACATGGTACTTAGTAAGTAAATACCTTTGAAGCATAGGAAACTGTCTGGGAACCGACTTGTGTTTCTGCCTCTGCTGTGTTATCTTCATTTGTCTGGTAGTACAGAAGTCCTGAATATATGTTTTTAAAGGAAATATACATTAGAAATAATACAGTGCTATTCTTAGCTTTTTTTCCTTCCTTTTTTTTATTCTCCTTGTTCCCCCCCCCCCCCCCCCCCCCCCCCCTTTTTTTTTTTTTTCTCTCTTGGGACTTTGCTATTCTTCAGGTGCCTTAACTTTGTATTTGCTCTGATTTCTCTTGAGGGGCCGATTTGGTGAAGCACTGAGCACATTTCAGACCCGATTCCAAGGCGACAGGAGGTTTTCCAAGAACTAATTCTGGTCTTTTCTCTGAGAATCCTTGTCAGCACATTTTCTCTGTAATGAAATGGTGAATAACCCAAAGTATTTTTGGTAACAGTGGTACACCACACCTCTACTGTGCCTGTCCTCCGAGGATGCGTGTGCTTTGGAGGCTCGGGAGTTGCACATCTTGTGCATGTCTCTGCTTTAGTTGTGAGGAAGCGTTTATGCCGACAGGCTGGAGCAGAAGCTCTCGGGAGGGATCGCTTATTATTTCTCTGCGGATAAGAATCGGCCTCTCACCTTTTGTGGTTATTAACTGTTTAGGTGAAAGTTGGGGCCATTTAGAAACCTGACAGAGGCTGTCATCTCCTTATAATCAGTCTCCTTTGTAGGCATCCCAAGAAGGATCCGAGCATCGTGGACACGCTGGATGGGGTGGCCCTCCAGCATGGCTCTAGCTGGATGTCCTGCTGGGAAAGGGATGTCACCCATACTGGGTCAGCTCTGCTGGGGCTTTGTCCTAGCAGAGCATTGGGGTTCCCCACGGATGGAGATCCTCCCCGTCACGATCCCTCAGTGCTGTAGCACCTTTACAATGGAAACGTCCCTTCGGAGCATCCCAAAGAACAGTTTTGGCTGTTGCTCTTTGATTCAGACTCTCCCAAGTAAGACTGTTGCTGCTCCTTGCTTTAGAGCACTGCTGCCCGCAGCGTGAGCTCTGCTTAGTCAGGGCTAGTAGCAGGGCTTCTGTGATAGAAAGCCCAACAAATTCTGTTGAAAGCGGATGGAGCTTTTCATCTGAGCCTTAATTTTTATATTAGTGTTGTTACCTCTGCATTTGATGAGAGAGAGAGCAGCAGGCAAAAAACCCCTTGATGAAGAGCAGCAGGAACCACCCAGCATTTAGCCCGGTGTTCCTGTGCATTGTGTTCTGGACTTTCCAAATTGGATTGAACGTTGTGATTGAAAAGATTGTCAGCACTATGCAAATGAGAAATAGAAGTGAAAGTGCATCTCATGCAAGTAATTTCTATGTAGATAATTTGCCATAAAAATTTATATTGCAGTCCTTAAAACCTTCAGAGATTTATTCTGTCTAGGGAAAGGTGATTTATATGGTATTAAAACACTTT
The DNA here is from genome assembly GCA_025345505.1 of Todiramphus chloris collaris. Taxonomy (NCBI): domain Eukaryota; kingdom Metazoa; phylum Chordata; class Aves; order Coraciiformes; family Alcedinidae; genus Todiramphus; species Todiramphus chloris. Next base: position 349,772 of record JANVCC010000094.1, on the reverse strand, counting down.
TTATGTTCCAGTCCTTTAGATTTAATGTTTATTGCCTATAAAAACGAAATCTTCCTGTGGATATTTAAAAGTTTTGGTACTGTGTGAAATATATATTCAGCTTAGAATCTGAAATGCTTTAGAGATGCAGTAAATAAGTGATGGAGTGTTACCTCAGGTTCACTAGCCTGGGCAGTCCAGCCTGACTCCAGGGCTCAATCCATTATGTACATAGCATTCTGCTTACCTTAGACATATGCTAAAGGAGAGCGTATAATAACAAAAGTAATGTGCAGTTTTGTCATTCTTTTTTTTTTGGCTGAATATTTAGGGCACTTTGTATAAAGGTTTTTGAAGCCGAACTTGGCCTGATGCGTACAGTCAGTATTAAAATGCAGGAGTAGGCTTATTCCTTACCCACAAAGGGCTGGATTAAAGCAGAAGATTAGGGTGCGCTGCAGGAGGAGCGAGAGAAGAAAAGGCATTCTGCCTCATTTCCCTAAACAGCTTCTACACGGGGTGAGGAAGGAGCAGGGCAAGGCAGCGCGGGACTGCTCCAGTGCCTGGCAGTGATGGGCGAGGAGGTGTCTGCCTTTAGTTCTGCTTTAATTCCCTGTTATTTTTGCCATCCCTGTTAATGTTTGGGCAGCAGCACAGAAGAAACTGCTGCTTTCAAAGCGTTAATTCCTAACCTCATAATGTAGGTCCGTCTTCCCTTCTTTCCCAGCCAGTTTTCTAGAGCAGGATCTGTCTAGAGATGTGTAAAATACAAAGAATGAAGGACACGGGAACAAATCAAGGGAGGTTTTGCACAAAAATAAGAGAGTGTTAGTGCTTGTTTGGCCTCAGAACTTCTTTAATGGTGGTGCCCTGAGAAAGTGAAAGACGCAACGTGCATTGCTCTTTCCCAAACGTTTCCATAGGTTTGGAGTTGGTCCCACAGCAAACCTGCACAAGGGAAGCTCTGAAGCATGCATCCCACTGAGTACCACTAGAGATCGAGGGAAGGTTGGCATGTCCTTCTGAGATTTTGGTCTGCAATTGCAGCATCCTGTGTGTTCCTGTACAGGAACCACAAAAAATTAAAGACTAGTGGATACTCATGTAACTAACATAGGAGAGACGCCGTGGGAAACAGTTCTGAGGGCTTCCCGAGGGGGCTTATCTTGCAGGGGCTCATCCACTGGCACCCAGCAAGCCTTTGCCAAATGATTCTCTCCTAACAGGGAGCTGTGTTCCTGGGGGTACCTGGAGAGATTGTGCAGGAGCCTGGGGCCCTGCCTCTGGCCGTGGCAGCGGGCAGCAAGCACATCACCAGCTTTCTCACACCGCTCTGCCCCCCCCGGGTCCCCCGCTCTGCCCCCCCCGGGTCCCCCGCTCTGCCCCCCGGCCCTGCTCTGCCTCGTCCCCGGGGCTGTGGGAAAAGCTGCGGCTCGGGTGTTGCAATATCAGCAGCCAAGTGAATGGCACCGGTTCAAGGAGGAACTCTGAAACTTCTCAGGGCTGTAGCTGTGCACGCGAAAGCCAAGGGAGCGTCCGAGGGTTGTAGCAATAACAGTCGAGTCCGGGTTGGGAAATGTAGCATTTGATGCAGCGTGTGTAGCAGAAATGCCTTCTTTGTTGTTGAAACGATGAAGCCAACCAGGCGTTCTCAAGACTCGGTGGGTAAGGCAGCCTAATGGGACAGACAAGAAAAAACATCTCGAAGGAGTATCAGGATAAATCTTTTTTTTTTTTAATAAAAAAGCCCCACCAACCAACAAAACCAAACACTACCCCCCTCCACTTTTATTCTGCTCTGCGTAAGAGCTTTGGCAAGCCAGGGTTATATTCTACAAGTCTTTTTCCTGTGTGATGTGACACAAGTGGAGAGGCAGGAACCTGAAGACACTGTGGTGAGTTTGCAGAGTTCAGCCTTTGCTTTTAGGATTGTAGAAATACGGTTTAGCTGAAGTTGAGTGAAAAGCAATAGCTGAAAAAATACTCGGGCTTCAGCTGAATGATGGTTGTTCTTGGCTCGCTCGTTGCTCAGGTTAACACCCCCAAGGTGAGATGACCCATGCGTTGAAAGCTTTTTTTTTTTTTTGTCCCCAGTGCTGTTCCTGTGGATCCAGAGAATTTCTTGCAAGGTGTTTTCAGTGATCTGCTTTGGATGATTGTCTTTGTAAGGCAGAAGTTAAACTCACGGGGTTTTTTGTGTACTGAAGTACTGAACTCTGAAAAACATGGCTCTCTGTGAAGCTGCTGTTGAAGCAGATGTCTATAGATGATGTCTTTGTGTAGAAGAATTACTGTTTTATTTAGATTATCCTTTATGCTTATCAGCCAGGACACTGCCAAAACACAGCTTTGGTGGTCTGATAATTCCATGGTGTGATGGGGCTTCATGTTTGTCCACTTGCTTTTTCTCCAATAAGCTTAGTGTTTTCTTTTAAATACATAGATGTTTTTTAACTAGAACCCTTTTTTTTCCCCCCTATTTTTTTCCCCTTCTTTTTCTCCTAATCATGAAGGATCTAAAACTGAGAGAGAAAGAATGCCAGTCTCAAAGTGAAACCTCTATTGTTTGATGTAACTGGTAGCATGTTGTCATCTTAAAAGAGGCATTTCTGGATCAAGCTTCCGTATTGTCAGGCCTAGGGCTTTGTAGTGCTTCATCAATTTTCTCAACAGAAGTGGTTTCTGGCATTTGGCTGAGGGTGTCCAACGCTGTCAGGAAGGCTAAAATTTGGCTGGAAAAAGGCTGGAGATGCTAGAGGCAGTGAATCGGAGAGTGAGCAGCTGGGAGGTAACCTGGCTGTTTGCAGTTTGTCCGAGAGCGTGTGGGGATGGGGAGCAGCGATCGCAACCCCCAACTGTCACTGGGACCTTTAGCTTGCTGCTACAGGTCACGTATTTCAATGCTATTTTTGCTTCAAAAATGTGATACTGATTAAATGCGTAATATAAATAGGAAATTATTCATGAGGACCTGGCTTTTTTTCTAAAATCCTAATTCTAAATCCTTTTCCTAAAGGACTTAGGATAACTCTGGGCTTAGTTTCAGCCACGGCAAAAAAGAGGAGAGGAGTCCCAGTGCATCGCAACGTGGGGCTGGTAACTTCAGTTTTCATATAGGAGAGAAAGAGAAGCGTGTGTGTGTGAACTGAAAATCACTGTATGAGAGAATGCCTTGAAATGATGCAAACCTAAATGATTTCTTGGTAAAGAGATCACTTACGTCCCTAGTACATCATCTACCTCCCCAGATTGCCGGAAAGAAAAATTTACTGTATTGTAGCAAACTGTATTTGTAGGGTTTCATTCTGTATGTGGGGAGGGAATGGAGTAATCTGTTCCATCAGCTTGTAAAACTGTGCTAATTAACAGACAATCAGCACTGATTGAGACAGCTGCATTCTTTACTGCGGGACTGTAAACACAGAGTCTGCACGGGATTGTTTTTACTGCTCTAAAGTGCAAGAAATTGAAATTGTATTTGATAGCCAAAATTAAGGACTTGTCAGTGACAGTGTATCATAGCAAGGTTGACAGTGCCACTGCAGCTAAATCTGTTGTTTTTGTTTTAGTGTGATTTGTCACAGTGAATGGAGGGGGAATTCTATAAATTGTAACCCAATAATGTGGGGTTTTGACAGTTAAACTGTGTTCTGGCTCTGGTGTCCACCTCAGCAGTGCTCGTGCAGCGGGCAGGCGTTGGCTGCCCACAGGTCAGTGCTACCCCAGGAAGCAGCAGAACCGCCAGGTCTCCAACCCTTAGCATTCTGAGATTTGCAGTATTTAGAAGAATATCATACGTATCCCTTTGTTAATGTGGGATTTCTGGAAGGCCTTTGTGGCAATTCCTGATGGATGGTTTGGGGTATGCTGCTAGAAACGCTAACTAAAAAATGTGGCCACGTTAAAATGACTGTACAAAGTATCTAAAGTAGCATCCAAACTAAGGTTCTAACCTAGCTTGTGATGTTGTTAACATTAAGCGTGTTATTTTGTGTTACAATGCTGCCGCGCACGCTGTCGCCTCCAACCCAGGCTCCTTGTGACTCTCCATCAGCTAATTTTACTGCGTGAGTCAATTCTGCTATTTTCCTTTTCATGTCCCAGAAAAGGAGTTTCAATGCTGCAGCGCGTTGTCGGGAAACACCGAGCTGCTAAAGGCATCTGCGTTCCACCACCTCTGCCTCTTGATTTCTGTTGGGTGCAGTGTGACACTGAGCTGTCATCCAGGTGAAACACTAAAACCTGTAAAAAGTTCCTGAAAGGCTTCAAAATCTGCTGTTGTGTTTAATCGTCCAAAACAGGCCGTGCCTGCTGCTGGTACCAAACACCAGCCATACGTTTGTACCGTCGTGCGTTGTCGTGCCACGCTGAGTCAGTACTGGGGATTTAGCTCCGAAGGAACACCAAGACCTGAACGGGACTTGAGTAGCAGCAAGAACCTAAATAAAGAAAATGTTGATTTCTTGTTTCCTATTTATATCTGTATTTTTTTAGAAAACATCCACCAGTTGCATTCACAGGCAACTTCTCAAAAAAGCCATCTTCTTCCCATCCTGGGAAAATGCATCAGCCTTACGGCATGCCCAGAAAGTCAACAAACCCTGGCCAAGGGAGGAAGCGTGTCAGTCGGGAGTCAAGGACCCTTCTCTGGAAACGCTCTGCCAAATGCTCTTCCTGCTTAAACTGTTTATCAAACAACAATTTCATTTGCCAGTAAGCTGCTTCTGATCTTGTTTTTCTTACTACTTATTTCTTAATACAAGTTCCCCATCCAGCTTCCTTTGCAAAATGCTGCGGTCCCTGTCCCTGCCTGTGCCCCTCGGGCTCTGCAGCTGCACCGGGGAGCAGGATACAGCCCTTCTGGGGGGGAAGAGACCAGCAGGGAAGGAGCTTGTTGATGTTTAAACGTGTCCCTTGATCAACAGGAAAAGGGGCAGGGGAAACTCAGCCTATGAGAGGAGGGAACACGGGACAACTCATTCAAGATGTATTTTGTAGGATTTCCCTGGTGCTCGTGCCTGTTGTTGAGGTTTTTAACCTAGTAACGAGAAATTCCAAGCTGAGACAAGCCCTGTCTTTCCAAACCCTGTTTGTCATACTTGGGGTAGGAGAGTTTATTCATCTGTTATACCACTGCTGCCATGCCCGGGAACAGGAGAGGGGAGGGAAACGTGAGGTGCTGTGTTCAAGTTCTTGGTAATCTTTTCCCATCCCTCAAGGAATTACTTTGTTGGAATGTGGTTTTAAAAGTATTTTTAGGTTGCTTTTTCAGTGGGTATTTATACTTTTGTTGGTAAATATTTTATGTCCAAATGTTAGGAAACAGCTTAAGTAGCTTTCAGATTGGCGATGGTGTTTGGAGGCTGAAGGATTATTGAGTGGTTGTGGTGATGGACTTGAGGGCAGGCAGTTGGTCTGTCTGTAATGGTTAACCATCAAAAAAAGAACACCACGTGTTGTCGGAGTGAAAATACTTGGGAACTTTTGTTCTAACTGACGCTTAGTGTAGTTAGGATTCAGTGTGATCATTGCGTTTGCTTTCATTTAGAATAAAAACAGAACCAAAAAAGCTCTAGTTTGTGTATTTATTAATTAAACAGCAAGTTACCAGGACTCTCACTGAAACAAGTGTGTGTGTGTATGTGTGTATATATATATATTATTGATTTATTGGTGGCAGCATGTACAGCAGGGTATAAATGCTGGTGTGTGTTACAGTGTGTCTCTTGCTTAACGCCCGGTCATGCTTCATCTGCTAGCAAACCTCGGCCTGAAAGGGGGAGTAACTGAATAGTTCAAATGATATACCAGAGCTTAGGTGAAGGGTTGAACTTTTTGCTATTTAAACCACTCTTTTAAGGCGGCGTTTTACTTTGCTCTGTGGTCAAAAGAATTATTTAGTGCAACTTATGAATCTGATCATAAGATATTGGCTGAAGTTAGTGATGGTTCCATGCGAGCACAGCGGCTGCTGCCTTAGTGCCTTCGAAACAAATGGTGAGAGCAGTGCATGAAATAGTTTGTAATTGCTCAGCGGAGGGGAGCAGGGAAGGAGCGTGGCCGAAGCAGGACCAGTGTGGCCTGGGCAGGACCAGCATGGCCTGCTCTCGCTGCTCTGCTTCTTGCCGGCTCTGCTGCCACTTGAAAGGAGGGGTAATTTGTCCGCTCTGCTGTGCGGTGAGCATTATGGTCAGTAGGGCTGCTGACGTTGCAGCTTGGTCAGTTTTTGATCAACTAAGGAGATAGAAGGGCGAGGAGATGAGTCTTGCCTAGGCAAGGCCTGCGCAAGCAGCAGTGGGTTTCCTTTGGCTGCCCGTAGTTTTCTGGGCAGATGATGCAGTTTGATTCCTTACCCCCTGTAGCTGCTAGTGAGAGCCACAAATATAAAGCCAAGTAGATTTTACGTTTTGTTTCTTTCAAAGTAACGAACCAGTGTGCACACGATTAGCTAACTTCAGCTTACCCTGCAGAAAGCCACGGGCTGCCCAGGGCAGGCACGGAGGCCTTTCCGTGGCTGGAATGAATCCATTACTTGTGGGCTTTTTCTGGTGTAGCTATTGAAGCAATTTGCTTGAACTTTTGTTTTTAAGAGGAAGAGTGGAAAACGAATGTGTGGGGAGCCGGCGAGTTGTGAGCAGGACCCACTGGGGCAGCAGTGCTGCCCGTCAGAGCAGAGCATCCTGCCCAGCGAACGCTTGCCTTCACAGCTCAGGAAAGTTATGTCCTTTCAAAGTGTAATGAACTGACATGCAAAGCCGAGCAGAGTGTTAAGTAACTGTTGGAGGAGGTTTGCTGACAATTTCTATTTTTTTTTTTTTTGCCAAGTATTAAAAGCAACCGGCGAGGTCCTTGGCTGAGGTAATGGAAGCTGGGGCTCTCTCCATGCGGTAGGGACTGCCCTGTGGGTAGTGCAGCATCCGCGTGAGGCCACCTTTAAAGGAGGCTTGGAGAGGAGCAGGTTTAGAGCTGTGGAGATCAGCGATTGCTGCCGGGGCCTGGGTGAGACCGTCCAGGTGATTTTTAGCCTGCCTGGCGTTTGGGGTGGCTGCTCAGTGCTGTGCAGTGGCGGAGAGGTGAGAGGGGGCTCGCTGGGAGCAGGGCAGAGGTGACTGACAGCCTGGTGTGGAAGCCGAGGAGCTGGGGGAGGAGGAAGAGAGAAGCTTTGGGGTTAGGGTAGAGGCTACGAGCAAAACCCAGACCTCATTTCTGGAGAGAAGTTGGAGCACATACCCGGTGCAGTGCTGCTGTCACCAGCCATGAACACCCAGCCTGGTGTCAGAGCTGGGGCTTGTGCAGGCATTCTGCAGCCCTGGACACGTGTGCTTCGGGGGAGGCTGGCAAGAGGGAATAAATAATGCCAGAAGGAGAACACTAACTGTTGGAACAAACAAGCAATGCTTCGTTATTTTCCTGAGCGAGAGGAAAAGCTTATTGAACACAGCCCTTTGGCATTAAGGTCTTTATAGCTCTGGACAGTCTCCCATTCTTTGCATTTTCTACAAAGTTTTGAATTCAAGGTGCAAAAGAAAAGACAGGAGTGATTGTGTTGGCTCTTTTCCCCTCGTAGTGCTTTTGTTGCTGGTGTAGATATTCCTGTGGCTGGCTTTTGCTGATAGTGGCTCCTTTTGAAAAGCCAGTACTAGCTTTCCCCTCTCGCAAGATGTTTCGATAGGCTTTCTCTACGTTTGTGGTAGTGGCTGGTGTTCCTGTGAGCAGACAAAGCCACAACAGACTTCTTTTTTTTTTCCCTTCATCTTGGTTTGTCTTGTTGTTTTTTTTTTTTTTTTTTTTTTTGTTAAGGTATCTTATTGATAGTTCCATCAGCACCTCTGGTTTCGCTCTGCCTTTGCTTTCTGCGGGGGCCACCACCCACGTTGACTCACTGTCCGAAAGCATTGCGTAGAGCACAACATTTGCTCCAGTTAAAGCTTGTTTTAAAACTTACTCGGAGTCAGATTACTTCAGCACACGGAAATGTGTTTATTGAAATGTGAAAGGTAGCTGTGTCACTTTGCCAAATAGCAAAATGCTTCCCAATAAACGTGTTTTGTTTAATGCTCATGGGGTTCGGTTTCATTTCTCTGAGTGTAAAATGCTGGTGTTCTGGTCTGTGCTTTCTGCTGTGTTCCCCGTGCACTGCTGATTTGTCAGGCAGGGGAAGGGTGGTTTGTGAGGTGCTGTGCTGAACTCGCCCAGCTTCCACTTTGCTTACGGGGCTTTACAGGGAGACAGACACAAACTCCTTCTGCAGAAAACCTTCTTCCTTTTGCTGCGTTCTTACAACATGTTGGACCTCTCCGAGCGTTTTCAGATTGGAATTGGTACTTGCTTTCTACAGTCAAAATAGACATTAACAGAAATTCCCAGTGTCAGCTTTGTGGCTACTTCCCTGGCCGCGGTCTGGAGCTCTCTGAAGCGAGCGTGCCTGGTCGCCCGTCGCGGAGAAGCACACCGAGCTCGCAGGGCAGCCTGCCGCTTCATTTCTGAAGTGCTTAAGTCATCAGGACCTCGGCTTCTGAATAGGTGAAAACTGGGGGGTTTTTCAGGTTGAGGCATAGATTGCCTAATACACCAGGCAGGGAGATGGGAAGTTTCCCCAGGACGAGCAGGCTGGGTGTGTGCGGAGTCGTGCCAGGCGCTTCTACAGCGGTGTTGTCGTTGCACCGGGAAATTTTCCTGTAATGGGAAATTAAACACTGCAAAAAGCTACATTGAGAGCTTTGATAGATCTGACAAATGCAATCCTGAGAGAGGATGAAAACAAAACCGAGACTACTGAGAATGCCTTTCAGTAGCAGATTATCTTGTAGACTGGGAAACTGATTGAAATTATGATAAAGGGAAATACCTTAAATAACAGAAAGAAGATTTCAGGGGAAATGGTTACCACTGCATTTAGTGGAAGAAAATTCCTAATCTGCATGCAGTTGTGATCTGTGTCTATCCTTGTAATAAGTAAAATGAGGATTTGGGTGCAAATGTGCTGTTAACATCTGCAGCCACGCTTCAGGCTTCTGAAGGCATAGCCTGGGCACTGTGTCCAGGACCAGAAGCCTACCAGAAATAAATCAGCCTGTCTTAAAGTTGTAACACATGTTTCTTGCTCCAGTGTGATAAACGCAGCAGGAATTACTAATTTTAAAATGGGAGAATAACAGAATTTTGGGATGCAGTTCCATGGCAGTACCTGTGGATGGTTATTAGAGCTTTTGATAACTATTTCCATGGGAAACATAGGAATGCTGATTCTAAGCAGAGACTGGATGCTAGTTATGATAGGTGATGTTAGAGTGGGTTGGGGGGGTTGGGATGTTGAAGCATCTTGGCTTCTTGGGTTCTGAAAACACCCGTGCCAGGGCTGTGGGCATAGCTGTTAGAAAGGGGCTGTGAGTGGCATGGTCAGCTACGGGGAGGGTACTGGTGAGAGCTGGGTGGGTGAGCACACAGAGACACGCTCGTTTGTATTATTTATTCCGTTCCCAGTATTCAGAATGAAAAGGAAGCATGGCTGTGGGGAGTGCTGAACTGGCCAGTTGTCAGCGTGGTGCAGACCTGCTGGCTAGCTGGTTATCAACGTATGCATCTTGTAGGGAAAGAGAAGTCAGCTGTAGAAGGAAACAACCTTGAAGCCTGCCTGCAATGAGGCTGCAGGTTTGTAATTACTTGGGGTCAACCTAATTGCAGGTTGGAGCTGAAAAGGAGGATTCCACCAGCCCTCCTTGTGCCACCTCCCTTTTGCTAATGGTGCAACACCTGACCAGGGAACTGTTTCAGCACAGCAAAAGTTAGGAGGGAGAGGGGGGTTGTGTTTTTAGCAGCCTTGCTTTCCTGCTGTGGCTCCCAGCACAGCCCTGCCACCATGGGCTATGGGGTGACAAGAGACAGAGTGAACAGGGACAACTCCTGGAGGGCCTAAAAGAAGCTGGAAATCCTTGCATTAGAGGAAGACAAATTAACTTTGAAGTTGATTCTTGTTACAGTGGATAAAAGATTGACCCTCCTGGTTTTAGATTTTTTTTATAGAGTTGTTGTGGGTTAACCCCAGACTCAGCCCCACCCCCTCTCCCTCGCACCTTGGGGCAGGGATCAGGGAGAGAATCAAGTGGAAAAGTGAGAAAACTCCTGGGTTGGGCTAGGGACAGGCTAACAGGTAACGCAAAAGCCACGCTCACAAGCAAAGCAAACCAAGGATCCCTTCAGTGGTTCCCACGGCAGGCGGGTGCTGAGCTGTCCCCAGGACAGCTGGGTTCCACCACACGTACCTGTGACTTGGGAGCACAACCACCATCACTGCAAACGTCCCCCCTTCCTCATCCTTCCCCCAGCTTTCTATGCTGTGGTCTGGAAGGTCCCTTTGGTCAGCTGGGCTGAGCTGTCCCAGCTGCATCCCCTCCCCGCTCCTTGTGCAGCCCCAGTCTGCTCACTGGTGGTGAGGAGCAGAAAAGGCCTTGACTCTGTGCAAGCAAAAACTGCTCAGCGATAACGGAAACATCCCTGTGTTATCCACACGGTTTCCAGCACAAATCCAAACACAGCCCCTACTATGAAGAAAATGAACTCTACCCCAGCCCAAACCAGCACAATAGTGCATGAAAGAAACCTTTTAATGTTTGTTTTCTGAGGATTCCTTTTCATGACTCCTGCACTTAAGAGCGTAAGACTTTCTTGTCTCCTCTCTTCCCACCCCCAATAGATTTGTTGAAATGGGTCAAAGTAGAAAGTCTGGAAAGAGTTCTTTAGTTATCTGTGGCTTAAGCAGCGTCATCCGTGTCTAAATCGATGGACTTTGGGGCAAGGCTAATGGTCTTGCCTGTGTTCTCGGAGCGTGCTCCAAGCAGCGAGTCCCTGTCTGCAGGGGCCATTGAGTGGTGGCTGTCAGCAGCCGGGCTTGAATCGGCGCAGCTACAGCGCCCGGGCGTTGAACCCTTCCCGCAGGCAGGTCACCACTGCAGCACCTTTGAGCCCTGGTTTCCGTTCGCTTTTCACTGGAAGCTTTTTGATTTCGGAGGTGTGGAGAATGATGCTGAGGCATGGTCTCCTAGCCTTGTTACGCTCTAAAGCCTCTCCGGACGCTGTTCTCTGCACAGTGTTGTATCTCCTTTCACCTGGTACCTACTCAGAGAGTGGCTGGGAAGCCTGAATACCTTTGAGTGTTGTGCAGTACTCAGGTTTGAAATCTCCAGTCCTGCTTAGTCCGTAGTGCGTGCTTGCAGAAATAAGGCATTGGCCAGAGGGAATTTCTTCAAAAATGGGGGTATCTCATGAGGTTGACTCACAAAAGTGTGAGAAATCCTCCAGCGGTGCTTGTGGGTGGTACTCCTCTATCTGTCATTAGGTTTAAAGAAATGAAACGTGCATTGTATAGGGTTGGGATCCAGCAAGGAAGAAAAGAATAGCAAATTTTCAGGTAGTATTGATTTGGGGCTTATTAACTATAACCCAGATTGAAGGTGTTGTGACTCATTTTATCTCAGATCTTGTATACGGGGCCAGATATCTACTGTTCCTCAGCTGGAATTGCATCTTACTGTCTCTGCTGCTCATAAAGGCTAGGCAAGATCTTGAGCTTGTGGGCTTCAGCCCACAGTGTCAGATGGTTCACAGAATCTTAGAATGGCTTGAGTTGGAAGGGACCATAAAGATCATCTAGTTCTGACTCCTCTGCCACGGGCAGGGACACCTCCCACTAGACCAGCTTGCTCAGAGCTCCATCCAGCCTGGTCCTAAACACTTCCAGGGATGAGGTGTCCACAGCTTCCCTGGGCACCCTGCTCCAGTGCCTCACCACCCTCGGACTGAACAACTTCTAGTGATAGGACTGGACAGAATGGATTAAAGCTAGAGAGAGGTTGATTCAGGTTGGACAGTAGGAGGAATTTCTTCCCCATGAGGGTGGTGAGACACTGGCACAGGCTGCCCAGAGAGGTGGTGGAAGCCCCATCCTTGGAAGTGGGGATGGATGGGGCTGTGAGCACCCTGCTCTAGTGGGAGGTGTCCCTGCCCATGGCAGGGGGGCTGGAACTGCATGAGCTTTAGGGCCCCTTCCAACCCTGACCATTCTATGATTCTTCCTCCTGTCTAATCTGAATTGTCCCTGCTCTAGTTTAAAACCATTGCCCCTTCTTCTGTCGCAGTTCAGTGTATCTTCTCTTCATAATGGCACAGAACATGAAATGACTTCTGGTTTAATCTGTTCTTCTTTCTGGACTCTAAACTTGGAAGTATAGGTCTTTAAGAGTCTACTTTTCCCCATGTAGGTTGCTTGCTAGCACTCTGTATTGTACAGTAAAGCACTAGGTTCTGTAGTCTACTGCAGTTCCTTCATGATTTGTGTTTGCTTTGCTTTAAATGTGTGCTTCCTTTTTAAATATAGTTTTCCAAGTTGCTGGCCGTACCAGATTGTTTATATTTTTTAAAAGCCTTCTGCTTAGCCGTTATATTGCTCTTTATAGTACTGCTTAACCACACTGGTTTCTGTTGCTCTTTTTTCTTGCATAAACTTAGCTGGGATGAATTTCAAATGTGGTTTATCCAACTGTTAAGTATTTCCCACTTTTCTGCAATAGATTTCACATATGTTCCAGAATTCCAACCCAAGATCTGGTGGACATATTGCCCTGTTTTTTCCCTCCGAGTCAGAAATAGAGGGGTTTTTAAAGCATTACAGTGGCAATATTTAGGTCACTGGCTTCAGTGTGCTGCCTAGCTTCAAATCCAGTTGTCATATTTAGCTTATTTCCAAGGATTAAGATAACTATCATCCATATATTTATTGGGGGGGGGGGGGGGGGGGGGGGTGTTTTTTTAATTTAGGGGGAAAAAAATCTTTTGATCCTGTTGAGATGGAAACTGCAGAAGACTTTTTTTCTTCTTTTTTTTTTTTTTTTTTCCTCTAGAGGTCAAACTGGAGGGTTAGGTAAACACATGCACATCCATCCAGTCATTCAGAGTCCCAGGAGTTAGCCATTCAAATATGTCACTAAGAATTTGGAATTGGGCTTTTTCACCGAGTCATGTTTGTCTTTTAATCTCGGAGAGCTGGGCTTTAGCAGATGTCCTGTAGGTACCTGCTACTATTTCTAACACCTCTTCAAAACCAGAAAGAGGCAAATCTTCTGTTTTCTCATTCTGTTTCCCCATACTGGGTGCCCAGATCCACTGGGAAGTTTCTGTGACCCAGTGCGTGGTAAAGCCACGCCAACCATCCCAGTAACCAGATCTGCGTTCCTTGTCCTGTGGTGTTCTGTGTGGTGGTGTCAGGAGATGACCTGGTCAGTGACTTGACCAGCCACTGGGCATCTGGAATTAGATCTGACAGAAGGTCCCGGGCGTGGTTTTTTGGTCTGGTCTGGTACGTGGTGTTGAGTTATGAACAAGTGCCGGGGGCACTGGCAGCTTTTCTGGTGAGGAATGCTGGGGTTTCTGCACGCAGGTCGGAGGCGCGTGATGAAGAGAGCTGTAGAGGAGACCTGCCCTGTGTCTTGCTCTAGCACCTTGGCCCCGCTTTTCGTGAACTCTTTATCGCATTCAGGTTTTTCTCCTTTAGAATTAATAAGGGCTGAAAGCAGTGCCCAGCTTCTTTTATGAATTCTTGGTTGCAACTCCAGGTGACTTGAATGATGTACAAGGCTGAGGAGAGCGTTTAGCGTTTAATTTTTCTTGTGTTACGTGGAAATACTGCAGAAAGGAATAAACTGCCATGGAAGATTGAGTGGTGTTGGTTTATGTGCTGCTAAGTGACCCGTTCAGTCTATTATGGTGACGTTTGGAAGCACAGCACTGAGTAAAGACACTGGGATGGGCATAATGCACTTGGATGAAGCTGGGCTACAGTGTGTGGGCTGAGCTGGTACTTCAGCTGAGTAGAAGCTGTTGGAAGATAATCTGGTATTCATCAGACGAGGAAATGGAGATAGCTGCTAAGAATTTTAGAGGAATAGACTCCAATAGTAGGAAAAGATAATTTTGTATCCAAATAAGGAAAGACTTAAATGGCAAAAGAGCATTGCGGTGGCAGTATAGAATTATATACAGTGTCTCGTTTGAACTGAAGAGTGACTGAAGCACAAGGTTAACCAATATTTGAGTTACTGTATGAAAAAAAACCCAAAATCTTAGTAAGTCAAAAAGGGAAAATGCAGTATCTTTAAAAAGCAGGCAGGTGGAAATAAAGCTGGCTGGCATGTGTCCAAACCCTGTAACCTTCAGGAGGAGGAGGAGGAGGTGTCACCCCGGGGCAGTGCTGGAGTCCCCATCCCTGGGGGCATTTCAGAGGCTGTGGACCTGGTGCTCAGGGCCGTGGTTTAGTGGTGAGCTTGCAGCGCTGGGTCGCAGGTCTGACTGGATGAGCTTGAAGGTCTCTCCCAAGCAGAGGCATTGTGTGTGTATCACAGGCCACTGCTCTACCCTGTGTAACGTTGTGGTGAAGCCAGGAGTGCTTCTGAGAAAAATGGTGATATTTTGATTGCAAGCTGGAATCAGAAAGGTTGTACAGCTTCGTTTGATGTTACTCAGGAGGTCAGATTTCTGGAAGCTCGGTGCTTTGTTCTGTGCTGCTCTGAAGTCCGGCTGTCTCGCTATTCCACATGACACATGTACGAGCTTTTATTTCCATTTCTCTGAGAAACAGAGCTCTGACTGTAGTTCCTTTTTCTGTTTTGTTTTTCTTGACAGAGAGAGCTTGATGCCACAGCAACAATATTGGCTAACCGGCAAGATGAAAGTGAGCAGTCCAGGAAAAAACTTATTGAGCAAAGTCGCGAGTTCAAGAAAAACACTCCAGAGGTAAGGAGCAAAGCTGGTCCAGCCTGTTGAGTTTCTTGCAATAATCTGTGGTATTAGGCCTACTTACGTGGGGTTTTTTTTCCTGTTAATAGCTTGTTTCCATGATGCATTGCTAAGTCCACCATCTTAACTAGGGCTGATTATCTGTGATGGGTTTCTCTCCTGACAGTTTTCACATTCTGTAAATAATGAAATATGAATCGATGTTTGTAGAGGCAGTATGAACGTTAGCCTTCAAACAGGCTTGCTCTGAATTTTGTCATCATGTAAAACCTGGTAAACTGCAAAAAACCTTCTTTGCTAATCCAGACTCTCTTAGCACTTGGATGTAGAAAGTGACATTTCGCCACCTAAATAAATCTTTATCAAGGGCGTCACTTCAAAGCTGCACGCTTTTCCATCAGAAAGCCAATGAAGTTTTGCTGTGGGTGTCACTGGGAATGCAGGAAGGTCAGTGCTGAGCTCTCACAGCCTCTCCTCGGAGGCCGCGCATCGCACGCGGCCCTGGCCTGGAAAAGCTGTCGGGGCCAACGCCGCGTAGACCTCGGAAAGGTGGAGGTTGTCTGGGGGGTGCTGGGAGTGTTGAAACCTGGTGTGTGTGTGTCTTGTACCTATGCACAGCTATATCCAAAATACATCCCAGCTCCCTTTGTCACCTAATGAACACATGGCAATGTGGGGAGCTTGTTGGTTTGTTTTGTGGGTTTCTTCTCCCCTGATGGTTGCCAGCAATCTGTTCAGCCAGGGGTGTTCTAGGGTTTCATAGCCTGTTCCAGATAAATGATACACAACTCTCGGCTCCTTCCAAGTATCTTCCTGGGAGAGAAGCAGCAGGCAGCTCTTCTAACCTCTCTTGCTGCATCTCAAGTAGCAGATGCTGCTTTGCTTCCTGCTGGGACGGGGAGAGATCCCGGAGGATCTGACCAGAAGAGGGGAAAGGGAACATTGAGCAGGAGTGGCTTAGGTGGGAGATGGAGTGTTTGACTGATGTCCTCAGGAGGAGAAATTAATTCTCCTCGTTTGGAGAAGACCAAATACAGAGACTGCAGCTTTTAAGGAACAGAACTTTGGAAAAGGAGCAAAAGAATATGGAGAGTGAGCGCTGTAGCTCTGAGACAGTGAGGAGTGAGTTGATTCCCCAGTGTCTGGGGAAATGGGGATCTCTGCTACATTCTGCATCCTCATCTTTTGTCCCGCGACTCCTCTGAAGCCCCTTTCCTGTATGAGCTTGCATGGATTTTCTGCATTCTTTCTTTCTCTGCTGTGATGCTTTGTTTCTGACCACCACCACAACAGCTCCTGTTCCGCTTGCTCTGAGAATTAAAAAATTAAAATGGGATCAAAGAATTACAAGTATCCAAACTGTAGTAATGGCTGTAACAGTCTTCATCTGCAGTTACTGCTTCCAGAGGCATGGAGGAAGTAGCTGAGCTGTAGATGATCTGATAAGACCAATCCCTCCAAGGTGCTTGGTGTGGTCAGTGTCAGGGTGTAAGAGGCAAAAACTGAGCAAGGCAATGTCTGTCCTTGCTGGAAAACTGCAGTGGTGTTCCTCTCTACACAAAAGTTACAGCCCAGCCCCTGTGTGTTCACCTTCAGCTGTTACCATGGAATCACAGGCTGGGCTGGGTGGGAAGGGACCTTTCAAGGCCATCTCATCCAACCCCCTGCAGGGAGCAGGGCCATCTGCAGCTAGAGCAGGGTGCTCAGAGCCCCGGGCAACCTCCCCTGCAATGGTGCCAGGGATGGGGCAGCCACCACCTCTCTGGGCAGCCTGGCACAGGCTCTCAGCACCTGCAGGGTTAACAACTTCTCCCTCCTCTCCAGTCTAAATCTCCCTCTTTTAGTTTCAAACCATCACCCCTTGTCCTGCCCCAACAGGCCCTGCTAAAAGTTTGTCACCATCTTTCTGATGAGCCCCTTTACATGCTGAAAGGCCACTTTCTGCACTCCTCCAAAATAAGAAAAATCTCTGCATAGCTCTCAAAGTTTTGACAGTTTTGGAAGACAGTTGATAATTAGAAGGCAAATTTATTAACTACTCACCATGATTTTGTTTCTGAAACTGCAGCTTTGTCTGAAAACCTACCCAGTATGGTGACAGCATCCTTGGGGGGACAGGAGATGCACAGCGAGCCACTGGCGTTTCCAAATGGGTGCATTTATGTTGCTAAAGCTTCAGACATGCTCTTTTTAATAACAAAAAAAAGAGTTCTGTAGCAGAAAACCAGCTGCGTGCAGAACCCTTCTTCAGATAAATAGCCCAGTGTACAGCTTAATTCAAATTTCCACGATGAAGCAACAACTTTCTTGGTATAAAAAAAACCCCAAAACCACAAAGATGGAATTGTTAAATGTAACAATTTGTTTCAGACTTCTACTTTCCATTTTCTTTTTCATTCTGCTTGCGTCCCTGTCTGTGCTGTAGTGGCTTAGCCTGTTCCAGCATCTCTTTTCCCCTGGTGCAGCCAGTCCCACTGTAAATCAGCAGACAAGTGTCGATTGCCGTGACTTTCCTCTCCCTTGCTGTCTGGGATGTCCTCTAGACTTTCCATAATGTCTGCTTGAAAGCAATCTCCTGGGCAGTGGAAAAGCATTTGAAAAGTTCCTAATGAACTTGAGGATACTTCTGGTTCTTTTTACTTTAAAAAAAGTGACAGATGTATTTGGGTCATTTCTGCCTTCTTTGCAAATTATTAGATTGCTGCAAAAGAAATACAATATTTTCGTGTTGATAGGAATGACTCTAGGGCTTTTGGTATTTAAAAATGTTAAAATACTATTTCTGTCCTGGCATACTGAGATGACTCTGGGAAGAAATATCTCATGTTTGGGAACCTTTCTGAGAACAGAAATTTCAGTGATGCTGGTTACATGCAGAAACTTTTAGAAAGGGTTCTTAATTCCTGGTATTGCAAAAATATTTTGTACCTGCTGACACCTTTTAATAGGTCACATCAAACCTGCTGCCCGTAAATGTTTTGGGATATTTTCAGTCTGAACTTCTTTCATCCTGAGCAGCTACCGTGGAAGGCTGAGACTGGTCAGGAGATAACACGAAGGAACAATTTTACGTGACTGTTTCTTGGAAGACATCTCAAAATATATCATGTGAATGGCCCCCCTGCATCAGATCGTCAGATGAGCGCGTTCTTACAGTGGTAATTCCTGAACTGCTGGAACAAACTGTGATATTTTGGGGGTGTTTTAACCTCTATGAAATTCATGATCTAGTCCATCATGTCCTCATATGCTGATTCTGGTGTGAAGAAGCAAATGTTTGTATGACCATCTTTGAGAATTACTTATTTGCACTCTCTAAATAATTCCAGTTGCCCGGGTTAATGATTTTTGGCACAAAGTGAAGATATGTCCTGAAGTTTATAACTTTGCTTTTGTTTCTGCCCAATTCCTGGTTGAGAAACTACTTTTGCTCTCTCTGGTTGTGTTTTAAGCTTTGAAAAGCTTACCTGATGCTTCCAGAGGTGCATTTTTTTCAGTCCAGTCAACAACAATAGTGAAAAATACCAGAAAAATAACTGAGTAAGTCTCAACTTTGTAAATAAGTAATATAGAATTGTTAAATACTCCTGGAGAGGAAAGACAGTAATAAGTAAGCCTGTTTAACCTGTAACTCTCCACTACTCTCCTTTAGGATTCAGCCATGTAAACTAGATATTGTTTGGCTCTGGTGGGTCTGAACCAGGCTCACTTGGAATGGGGGTCATCAGACTGAGCACAAGACAAAAGGCCAGCCTGAGAGGCCTGGGCCAGCTGCTTTTGGGAAATAAAAGGAGATCCGAGTTTTCTACTGTGAGAATATTAGCTCTAAAAAAACCAGGCGGTTGTGAGGTACCTGCATAAAGTGTGTATTTGGCTATAGGAGCTTCCCCTGTGAGCTCGTGACCTTTGGTCACTGGTTTTTTCCCTGATGATCAGCTGAACTGAGGATTCCTCACCGTTGCTGCCCTTCGCTCTGTCTGGGTTGCAGATGTGCTCTGTTGGTGAGATGTAGAGAGTCAAGATTACCTTGAAATGCTCAAGGTAACATCTGTATTTTGTAAAGCAGATTAAAGGTTGGATGGGAAGAGTTATGGAAGGACATGGGAGAACCTCGACCAGTAGGCAGCCAGCATCAGTATGGTCTAAGTGAAGAGCTCTGAAGTGCCCTGGAACACTCAGTATGGGAAAGTGCCAGAAAACTAAATGCATGGGCACATGAGGAGTGTATCTGAACTCTGAGTGAGGAGCCGTGGCTGCCTGCTGACCCCAGCAGCTGGTAAGGGAATAGGGGTCCTGCGGTGTGACGGCAGCGTTGTCGCCCAGCGCTGCCCGCTGCTGCCCCATCCTCTCTGGGGCTGTTCTAGCCACTGCAATGTGTGTACCCTGTGGGTATCGTTCACACAGCCACTGCTGGGCTGCCTTGGGCCATCCCCAACGATCCCTCCTTCTCTCCAGACTTCCCAGACCTGTCTGGATGCACTGCTGAGTGACCTGCTCTAGTTCTGCCCTGCTCTGGCAGGGGGGTTGGACTCCACGATCTTCAGAGGTTCCTTCCAACCTCTGCCATTCTGTGCTGCTGCTGATGATGATTCTGTGGTGATGATGGTGATGATTCTGTGGTGATGATGATGATGATGACTCTGAGTGATGTTTACCTGCTGACACAAGACCTGGCTTCCATGGCTGCCCTGGTCACCTGAGCTGCCCCTGCCACCCCCATTCAGCTGCTTCCCTTTCGGCAGTGCCACTGCTGCAGAAGAGAAAGGAAGATGAGTCTGGGTTTGTTTTGGTGGCGTTCTTGTTTGAGTTTGGTTTTGTGGGTCATTTTTTGTTTTTTTTTGTTTGTTTTGTTACCCAAGTAATGTTCTTTTTTTCCATGCCATTGCATATCAGGGTAATGCATATTTTTCAGATTCATGGTTTTTTTTTAATAAAAACATTAGAATTGCAAGTCGTAGCTAACTGCAGGAAATGAGCACACTTGTTATGCAAGGGCTCAATTTTTTTAAATTTAAAATTCTTAAATTAGTCTCCAGTGTTTCTGGACCCTTGTATTGAATTATGCAGTCTCTACACAAAAGATAATCAAATTAAGCTTAAAAAAAGAAGAGTATTGATTCTGCTGGTTGAATTGTTCTTGAAATGAGAGGAGAACCTTTCTAATTGTTGCTAGTGAATTGTACTTGGCTCCTGATGACTTTGCAGAGTCACCTTTGGCCCAGCCTGTGTAGCAAAGTGACAATAGCAGCACACCTAGAAAAACTACTGAACATACAGTCCATCTGAAAGAACTTGGTGCTCTCGGTGGCTGTGTCCAGAGGGGTCAATATTGATTTGCTGCCATCTAGAGCTGGGTTGTTCTCCTATTTTTTTTTCTTTTCCTTTTTTTTTTTTTTT
>JANVCC010000094.1:293958-329509 GCA_025345505.1 Todiramphus chloris collaris | reverse complement strand
TTTTTTTTTTTTTTTGCTCACCAGAATGTATCCAGGAACATGGAGGAATCCTCTTAATTTGGGGGCCTGAGTATGGAAGAACATAAATGTCACTGTTGTGTAAAAAAATTAGCTAGCATAATACTGCTAAATGCAGTTTCTTTGCTTCTATATGCAGATTCTGTGGTTCTATACATGCAGTTAATACAATTAGTAAAAATCTCAGTGGATGGGGGAGATTAAAAAAAAACCAACCCAACCCCACCTTTCTCTGTATTTCCTGAGTTATTAATTAAAAATTGGAAAAATATGAGGGAGAAAAATGCTTAAGTTCTGCCTTCTTCTTTTCCCATGACTTTGAAAAGTAAAGTTTCATAGCTTCTTGTTAAGAAGAAGTGAAGCAGTTTGTTCAAAAAGAGTCTTCTCTATTTATTTGTATGACTCAAAATGCTATTACCAATATTTGATCTCACTATAAAATAGCTTTGTATTTTTAAGGTTCTTCATTTATGGAAAACATTTGCATGTTAAATACATAGAGTGCTCTCCTTATTGACATCAGGGGTCAGTGCTGGGTCCAGTCACACTCAACACCTTCCTCAGTGACTGGACAGTAAGTTTGCTGATGATCATAAACTGGGAGGCTGTGCTGCCATCCAGACAGACCTGGACAGGCTGGAGAGCTGGGCAAAGGCAAACCCAGTGATGTTCAACAAGGATAAGTGCAGAGTCCAACACCTGGGGAGGAACAACACCAGGCACCGGTACAGGTGAGGGACAGACCCCCCCTGGAAAGCAGCCCCATGGAGAGGGACCTTGGCATCCTGGTGGACCACAGGTTATCCATGGAACAGCAACGTGCCCATGTGGCCAGGAAGGCCAAGGGTCTCCTGGTCTGCATAAAGAAGAGTGTGGCCAGCAGGTCAAGGGAGGTTCTCCTTCCCCTCTACTCTGCACTAGTGAGACCACATCTGGAGTGTTGTGTTCAGTTCTGGGCTCCCCAGTTCAAGGGAAATACTAGAGAGAGACTAAGGGAGGCTATGAGGATTCTGAAGGGACTGGAACATCTCTTGTGAGGAAAAGCTGAGAGCCCTGGGGCTGTTTAGCCTGGAGAGGAGAAGCCTGAGAGGGGATCTGATCAATGTTTACAAACAGCTGAAGGGTGGGGGTCAAGCAGAAGGGGCCAGGCTCTTGTGAGTGGTGCCCTGGGATAGGACGAGAGGCAATGGTAGCAAGGGGAAACACAGGAAGTTCCAACTCAACATGAGGAGAAACTTCTTCCCTGTGAGAGTGCCAGAGCCTGGCCCAGGCTGCCCAGAGGGGCTGTGGAGTCTCCTTCTCTGGAGACTTTCCAGCCCCCCCTGGCTCTGTTCCTGTGTGGGCTGCCCTGGGTGACCCTGCTGGGGCAGGGGGGTTGGACTGGATGATCTCCAGAGGTCCCTTCCAACCCCCACCATGCTGTGATTCTGTGATTTCCTTCCATAAACCCCAAAATTATAAGAACAGAGGAGTATGACTGACCTCGCAGATCTGGAAGTAAGATGAAAACCTCTCGTTCAGGAGAATGATACTCGGGTGCCATCTTTTCCCTTCCGGAGTTTTCATTGCCATTCTATTACCATTTTCTGAACAGGTTCTTTTTGCAAGGTAGATGATGTTTATGATTTGTACTACATGGGCGTGTTATTTCAGAAGCTCAATGAAGAAGTATATTATTATTATGTGACTTCTTGTGCAAAAAGAAAAATTATAAAGCTTCATGTGTAATCTAAAAACTCATTTGTGGAGTCAGGTTAAATTGGATCTAACCTTATCTTGGAGGTCACTTTCTCATGAGTTCTCAATAATTTTGTTGTCATTATTTAATATGTATTTGACTTTAGCATGTTCTAATTATTAATAGGAAAGCCATCAGTGTTTCTGACACGCTTCTCTATATTATGATCTCCCACTGCCTTTTCACTTGATTGGAAACGAGGAAGCAATAAAAGAATTATAATTCCTAGTTGTGTTTTTCTCGGAGTCTCGGAAAACTGACCTCCGTTTTTCTGCACATTGAGCACTCTCACCCCTGTAATTACTAGACATTGTTAAATTTATTTTAAAAGTATTGTCTTGATCCCCCACCAAAAGCTAAGGCAGAACCTCTGGCAGATGGCATCTCCCTGCTCTTTCCTCACGTTACTTGATGCTCCTGGTGATTGTTGCTCCAGCAGATGCGCGGCAGGAACAAACCTTTTTGACAGGGAAGCCTTTCCTGGTGTCTCTCTGTAATTTCTCTGTGCATGTTCCTTCAGCCCACCCTGAGCTCTGGGGCAGTTTGTTGGTGGAACTGGCATCCCAGGTCCAGTGAAACCTCTGTTAGGGTTTGTTTTCCAAAAGCAAGACGTTTTGCTTTTCTCAGCAGGGAAGAGGTGGCAGCAAAGGCTGTAGGTGGGCAGCAGGCTCTTGCCTTCCAGAATCTGCACAATTTATTTTGAGATACCAGGAATTGAGAAGGCCTTTTTACAAAATGAGGTCATATTCTGGAGTGTACTGATAGGTGGGATTCCATGGGTAACTGTGTAGCTCTCCAACAGCATTTGTGAAGGTCTGAAATCTTAAGAAAATAATCCCCTTGACCTGAAGAAGTAATGGTTGTGCATTACATGTTACTAGGCAGAAAGTTTAATTTGAAGCATTTTTCTGCAGCCATGTGATCCAGGACACCGAGTTTCTCTCTGCGTCTCCATTTGCTTTAAAAATGTCCTTTAAGATAAATTTTCCACAACACCTCTACCTCCAAAGAATTTTTATAAAGCTGCAAAGATATGGGCGATTGCTTTATTCAAGAGCTCCAAAAATATTCCAGGAGGAGACACATCTGATTCAACTGAACACATTAGAGGAGTTGGGGAAATTAATTACTCTGAAGTCACTTGCTCTTAGTAATTTAGATTTATTTTATATAAGCGTTTTCCTGGTTAAACACGCCCGACAGTTGAAGAATGCATTTTTCTTCGAGCAGCATCAGCTGCAGGTATTAGATTTCAGTAGTGTCAAGGGTGCTGTATTTTCCATTGCAGAAAAGGAGAGCAGGGGATATTTTTGGTGTTCCCGTGGTTTCCGAAGGGACATACTTGTAAGCAAATATTTACAGATTAATCTCTCTCATTAAACGTTCGATGCCGCTGTGAATCTCTCCTGTCGCTGAGAAGGAAACAATGCAAAGCAAATAGTTTGTGTTTCTGGAGTTGTACTTGCCTTTGCTTGAACTCGCCAGCATTGACCCATTTGGAAGCTGGCCAGAGCGAGCGACCAGGGCAGGGGCAAGCCTGGGGAGTGGAGGTCTTGAGGAGGAGAACGTTTTCAAGGTCAGAACTTGAAGGGAAAAAACTTGATTTTACAGGACATGTCACCCTTGCTCCTGAGGAATGGCTGGAGTTTAAATAAGTGTGCTTTAAAAATAATGACATGATTCACTGCATGCATCATGGGCTGTGTTTAAGGGAAGGTATTCCATTGCTGTAGCTGAGATTTTTCTCACTGTGGTACCAACAGTTGAGAGCCTTTCTTACCTTCTGTGTTGTGTTTCTTAGGTAAGTGCAGAACTGGGTGTTTATATACAGCTCACACAAAGATTAGACTGAGTACCCTCAAAGCAAGCCTGCAGTTCAGTTCCTAAATTCTCCTTGAGCCATTTGAGCAATAGTTTGATTTATTTTCAAGATTCACCTCCTAAAAACACCATCAAGCAAGATACCCGCTCCTCCTTCCTGTGTGTATTTACCAAAAGCAGAAATCATAATTAAACATCTTCAATTGGTACTTTTCCTTTTTACTTTGTGACCAGACACCTTCCTCAGTTGGTCTGCGGGACCACCTCAGAGCCATTCAGGTGTGGTTAAAGGAGCATGCTGTTCTCATTAAAATCGCTGGGTTGTCATGAGTAACTCTTTCAATTGCCAGTCAGGAGAGATTCTTTTCGTTGCCCTGACAGTGGAGAAGTGAAAAGTTGGATCTGCTTGAAACAAGAGCAGGAACGATTAATATGTTGAGTGAACTGGGTTACAGTGAGAGTTGTAAGTTTTTCTATTTAAAAAACAAACAAACCAACCAACAAAATACCCCAACTTAGCTTTCTGCAAGACTGCTCCTTTATTGGACAAAGTCTTGAGGTAAATTTTGAGGAGGAGAAATGTTTGTAAAATGCTCTTAAAACTTATTTTCAGCCAGAAATTTTTATTATGTTTTGCTTACTTGAAACAAAATAAATAATAAAGAAAAGCTTCCTGGTAACCATTTTTAAGTAAGTTAAATGACATATGAGAATTAGAGCAGTTGAGAGGCATTTTTATTCTAGAATTCTTTTTGCATTAACACATCTGCAGTGTTGATGAATATATGGAAAAATGAAATTGTGCTTCTATCCTGCTGTGTCTCCAATGTGACAATAAATCAACTTTTTTTCCTTTTAAAATGTCTGGCCTTGTAATTTATGTTTGCATAACCCATTACTAAATTCATGGTAGGTGTTTTAGTTGGCAGGCACAATTCCAGGGATTCAGTGGAGCTATTTTAATCCCGAGCTTTTGTTAACTGTTCATAATTACGTGTAGAAATATATGTATTTTCTTAATTATACAAACTAGCTTGCTTTAGCTTTGGATCTCCTCTCTTCCTCGGCACAAATTGTGCTTTCAGGCTTTGAAAGAATTGGTGCTTTTTAGACTTGAAAAAAAAAAAAAAAAGGTTACCAGTTTTTTGGTTTGATATGCTTTGGGTTTTATTTTTTTTTCCATTTAAAAACACAACAAAATGCAACAAAAACCAAACCCACCATGCCCCGAACCTAGTAAAGTACAAAAAGTAAAGCTGTGATGCATCCCTGGTGCTATTTATAATTTCTGAGGATACTTTTTCTTTATAGTCAAGCTGTAAATATTTAGGCCAGCATCACGACAGTATGCAAATAAAAGAAGTTTTATTAATAACCATTATCTGGCCCCTGGTAATAAATATGTATGACTCACGTAGGACTAAACCCACCCAATAAATATAAAAGCCATACAAAACCATTAACAATTTTTAATGGACTTGCAGATGGAATAATTTAATGCAACTGTAGTTACTCGGGTTCCAACTCCTGTAACTATTTCTCATCTGCTTGAAAGCTTTCATCTGAAACACACCGCTACCATTCACGAGCCCACCTTGTCTCTGTTTTAAACCATAAAGCTGGGGTTTCAGAGGTTTTTGAAGCACTAACGCTTATTTATGGCTATTCTGCATTTTTATTCTGCATTTTTCCAGTGCAGAGGTGGTTATTTAGCTACCGAACATCCACTGGCCTTTTAAAAAGAGAGGTTTTATCAGTGGCAGCAGCACTGGGCTAGTGTTCAGCAGAACAGCTGGGGCTGGGAAGGGGCTTTCTGCACGTCCATTCTGATCTTGGGCACTTACGTTGGTGTAACTGGCACTCCAAGGTGGACTTGGAGGATCCCATCATTGGTTATTACTCTTAGGACCAGCATGAGCACATGCCCTGCTAAAAACGCTCTGTCTTTTTCTCGTGGCTCTCTGAAATGCAGGGAGCAGTGAAAAATACCAAACAATTTGGTGTGGTGAATTGGCTGCTGTCGGTAGAGCATCCTCACCTCTGTAGAAGCTTCTGCCATGGTTTTCTGTTCTGGCTCCTGCTGGGTAAATACCGGTGCTTCAGAGTGTCCTGAAGTGTCCGTCGGGTTCACCCGTTGGTTTGTCTGCACTTGGGGGCTGGGGGCATCAGGGACCTTGTAGTGGGCAGGATCTCCCAAAAGCAGTTCCTGGGTATGGGCTGAATGCTGAGGAATGAGCTGCTCTGAGAGAAGAGGGGCTTGTAAACATTGTGGAGTTTTAAAAGCTCGTTTTAAACCAAAGCTTTCATTTAGTGCAAGATAGCGCTGGGAGTGCTTTTGAAAAATGCCCAAATGTGTTAAGACTTCTCAGTCCTGTTTGTCAGAACTGATTTGAGCACTGAAAAGCTGAACTCTTACGCACTTTGAGTGCACTTTAGGGCATGTCTACACCTGCAGTGCAGCTTTGCTAAGTCTGCTGGTATGACCATGGGTTTCAAATGCAGCTTAATGCGTTCCCTGGCTGCTGCCCTTGGCTGTCAGAGGTGTGGGGTTCCCTTTCAAGCTGCCTGGCTGAGCAGGGCTTCAGGGACCCTGCTGCACTGCAAGTTCAAAGTGCCAGCTCTCTGAAGGCTCAGTCAGACAAATTAACCTGTTGCTGATTATCCTCTGCCTCTTAACTCCTGCTGATGAGCAGCTGAAGAACTGCAGGGGGGTAAACATGAAGCAGTAGGTTTGCAGTGAAAACAAGAAGCTAGAGGTGGGCTTGGGGCTGCAGGAACTTGACAGGAGCCAGCCTACCCTACGTCCTTGTGCTGTCCATCAGAATAGCTAAAGCAGTTGGCTCTTCTGGAACACAAACCGTTGCTCCCTTTGCAGGGCTTTCCTGGGCTGGGCAGTGTTCAGCTGGAAGAACTCGGATCAGATTTGCTCATCCCTTTGGCACTTCAGCAATCCACTCTTTGCTTTCTAGCAAAAGTCAACTGAGTGGTTGGCTCTTGTGAGTGGACAAAGGTCCTGATGACAGCAGCGGGTGGGGGCAGTTCTGCTCTGCATCTCTGAGGAGGGGAGGAAAACAAACGCTCAGGTTCTTGAAATGTATTTCTCTTCCCTATTAGAGAAACAGAAAAAACACATTTCTAGCTTAAAAGGAAGAAGTGACAACAGTAAAAGTTAGTTCTGCTTTGGCACAGTTTCTTGTTGTGCTGTGCCCTCGGCGGGGCCGTTGCGCAGCACAGAGCAGCTGGGGGTCCCCGGGGACCAGCACCATCCTGACTGCAGCCTCGCCAGGAGGGGATGCTGAGACATTGGTAATCTTGTGTCAGGTGGATGGTGAAACAAGGCTTAAACTCAGGAGCTGAGCAAGGCCAGTAGCAGGCTGGAGCTGGGGTGTACCTTTAAACCAAGCCATCCTGCTGCAGACAGCACCCATCACCGCACTGCATTCAGCCATGCCGCTAAAGCCAGGGCAGCGATAAAGAAATGAAATGCTGCTCTGGTAGGAAAGGGGAGGCATTCTCAGCCCAAAAAAAAATAAATAAAAAATCAGGTAACTGGTTGAAGTAGTTCTTCAATTAATGCTTGATAAAGCAATAAGCCATTTTAAATGTACCGTTGGTTACAGGAGAAGGCATATATTAAGCTCACCTGTTGAGAGGATTATCTCTGCTAAACACACTCGTTTTACATGAGACCAAAATAGATCCTTAAAAAATTAATACTGGAATAGGTTTACAGCCGACAGAGAGAGCCTTCCTTCAGACCTGTTTTGTGGTATGCTCATCTGCTTTTTCAGGAATTTTAAGCATTGAAGGAATGAAGTCAAAGCTGCTGCTTGTCTTTGAAATGGATGCCTCTTTGATAAGCGTCTGATCTCTGTACCCGGAGTTGTAGCAGCAGATTCAAACACTGATTGTAAAATTGGGAGACTAAAATGTAGCCACGACAGCTTCAAACACTCTGTCTCTCTGTCAGATTCAATGCACAGGACATTGCCAGGAGTTAAAACGATGCAAAATTAAAGTAGCCTACTAAATTTACCTGCCATGGAGAATCCACAAAAGAGCTGCCACTTCTAATCCTCAAGTTCGTTTCAAATTATTATTTTTTCAAATTGGACTCCCTGATCTCTTCAGCTCAAGCTGTTGTACAGATTTGAAAAGCTGTCTCTTCTTGTCAGATCACTGGTTTAATAATAATAATATCTTACGTTTATATAGTCCTTTTCATCCTGCAGCTTCCTAAAGTGCTTTACAAGCTTTAGATATACAAAGTCAGGCAACCAGCTCTTGGGTGGCTGGTGCTAGTCAGCCGGAGCAGTGGCTGGCAGCTTGTTCCCCTCGCCTTCCTCCTTCGCTCTCAAGCAGTGTGGAGAAGTAAAAGCCATGGAGATGATCCCAGTTCATCCCACAGGGGATGGATGGCACCTTCATCTCCTGCAGCTGGGAGCTAGAATCGGCATAGGGATGTCCTGTCTGCCCCAAAGCCGGGGACACGGTGAAGACAGAACCACCACGGTAGTCCTGCAAGCCCAGGGGTAGTTTTGTTTGTGGTGGGGTTTTTTTTGGGTTTTTTTTTTGTTTTGTTTTGTTTTTTTTTTTGTTTTGTTTTGTTTTGGTTTTTGTTTAATTTTGATGTACTCGTAGTCTGAAAAATACCTCAGTCTCTGGAATTTGGGGGAGCACTTTGCATGACTCGCTTCAAAAATGTACATGTGGAAATGCAGGTACCTTGAATATAAAGCAGTTAGTTAAAGAAACCAACCCCAAACCTCCCCCTGCATATTCTCACTCCTCTGTTTCCTGGTGGAGGCTGGACAGACAGCTCCTTCGAACCTGTCAGGAAATGCATTGCAGTGCTTTCTTTCCATCTCCAGAAGCTGAGGATGATCGTGCAGATTTTTGTCACATTAGTTCTAACTCCTTAGGTAATTGTTTCTGGGAGAAAAGAGCTACTGGAGTAGGATGCTCACTGCTCATTAGGGGAGGAGGCACAAATGAGTTGAGTCACTTGGCATTGGTTTCTGAAAGTAAAAAGGGCAAGAACACATGGATGGAGGTTTAGACACCATTAAACTTCTAAGAGCTGTCCTCTGTAATGATTGATCTAGCTTGGTTTTCTTCTTGTGTTAGTACTTCATGTTGCATTTTTCTTTGGCTTCAAGTTTGCCCTTTTCAGGATTACTGATGCTGAAAGGTTACTGCATAAAAGGAAAAAAAAAATTTAAAAAAAACAGGCTCCTTTGTTCCCAAACTCAAGAGCCTCTGACACATCTGAAGAACATCCCGCTGTGGTGTGTCCTGATGCGATTTGGATCATGGCCAACCTCATAACTTTTTAAAATTATCCTGAATTTTGTGTTCTAGATCCCATTAGAGACCACTTACTGCGTCCAGATTCACGTCAGATAATCTTGCCTTCTTCCTTACCTGCCATTTGGGAGGACAGAGGATGCTAAAGAGGAAGGCTCCTCTTCTGCATGAAGGGAAGGGGCTTTACTGCAATGGTTCTTGAGAGCCAGGAAAAGGGAAAGACAGAGACCCAGACACGGTCTCAGAGGCCTTAAAAATGTTGGAAAAAAGAAAGTGTACATCCATAGACACTAATGCTAATGGACACTTATCCTGTCTCTGGCTGTAAATTATTGAGATCCTGCTTCTATCTGGGTAATGCAACTGAATCAGAATCTCTCTGCTGCTTCGACCCCACAGGGAACATTCTAATTTCATGGTTTTACATTCTGTCTAGTCACTGTACTGGGAATCTTTCTACCCAGCCTCCTGGTGGCACTCTGAAGAGACTGCTGTTTTGTTTACCTACAAACCTAGCACCAGAAGGATACACCTTGGGGTCAGAGCTTTTCCCCGTGGTCCTTGAGCCGATGGTCAGTCGAGAGGCTACACCTTGCAGAGCAGCTTGCAGTCCTGCCCAGGACCTGGAGTGATGGCCAACATCCCTGTGCCGGCACTTCCCCGGCGAGTCCTGGGGCCAGCTGCTGCTGACACTGTCCCTGTGCTGGGGACCTGGTTCTGCGACCCCTGTCCCGCAGCCTTTTCAACTTCGGGCTTTCGCATCTCTGTAAACGCGGTGCCCGTCATTCTGCACGTTGCCTCAGCACCGACTTGAGCCACCTTCTGTAGGGACGGTCAGTGGGCTTGTGCTGTGCCACCTCAAAGAGAACTTTTACTGCGGGGCAGTACAGAGGAAAACTGGAGGCGTTTTTACGTCGTGTAGAGGCTGAAGGGTTGGTGCTGCTGCAGGTCAGCGTCCTTTCTGTGATTGAACCAAAGGACACAGAGTCTGCCTGTAGTTTCCAAAGAGGTTATTCCCCTGTTGTGTTTAAATTCAGTGTCAGGAGCTGGTGTTCAATGGTATCACCATTAACAGTAGTTCAACAACATCCACTGTACCAGCTAATCCATCTCCCCAGAATACTCCTAATATTTCAACAGCTCTCACGCATAGCTTGTTACATCTCTATTTGTCTTTTATTAAAATAAATAAAAATATTTTTTCCTTGCTCCGAAATTAAGACATCTGGACAATAAAACAGTGAAGTGGATGTTGTTGAACTACTATCAATGGTGATAGCTGAGAAGATGGGTGCTGTGCTGTGTTCTTTGCTCACGCTGACCATGAGGTGAACGGGGCTCACACATCTTTAAGTTCAGTAACTATCAGATCTTTATTCTCTTAGCCCAGTCTGCAGGTTTCTTAAAGGGATTACATTCCCAAGCCTGGGACTTAAAGCTAGTTTTAATGAGTGTGATGAGCCTGTG
The DNA here is from genome assembly GCA_025345505.1 of Todiramphus chloris collaris. Classification (NCBI taxonomy): domain Eukaryota; kingdom Metazoa; phylum Chordata; class Aves; order Coraciiformes; family Alcedinidae; genus Todiramphus; species Todiramphus chloris. The sequence continues at coordinate 319,158 of JANVCC010000094.1, read as the reverse complement.
TAGCAGACTTTCATGGAAGCCTGTCTGTCTAAATAGCGTTTTTAATGGCAACTCCCTCTGCTCAGGAGATTAGCAAGCTTAATGCTTTGAGGGCTTCTTCCCCACTGGATGGTGGCACATAAAGACAAGCTTTACTGAACAGTAATAGCCTTTGCCAAAGAAATGAGTATCTTTAGCCTCAAAGTTGCAGCTCGCTAGCGTTAGAGTTCTCTTTGTTCTTTGTCAGCACTGAGGTACGAGGAGTTGAGCCTGTAAGTGCTGCTGGATGCTTGCTGCATCTCTGTAGGCTTTTACCCTAAAGTTCCTCACCACTGTCTGTTGTAGAGGAAACTACTTGCTCATCTGTAAGCCAGAATTTACTCAAGAAACCCTCCAGCCTTCTAAGATTACTTTAATAAGTAAGAATTTACTTAAGTAAGAAAGTAATCTGTGAATTCGTATTGTTTACATAAAATTCAGTTGAAATTCTTTAACTGTGAGCTAGCAAATACGCACTGGTGTGTGTATTTGTGCACGTATATTATGTGTATGTACACACACTAAGCAGTTCTACCTATAGATGAAGCTGGTAGTGGTGGCTTAGGGCAAGTGTGTTGCAGTATCTCTCTAATGGACGTGTTTTCCCAGGAAAGCCTTTGGCTCAGCAGTTGTGTCAGCACATTTTCAGATGTGTGAATCCGTGTAAAATAAGTCTTTGGAAATAGCACCTGAGAAGGAGTGTTTTACCTGAGCCATACCGGGTACAATAGGCAAGTGCAGGCAGTATGTTTTATAGGGTATTTGACTCCTAAAGCCTCTTGCTGGTCCAAAATTGAATATTGCTGTTTTATTAAAAGTCCAAATCAGTCTAACTTTGGAGCAAGGGAAAAAGATTTTTATTTATTTATTTAAATAAAAGACAAAAGAGATACAACAGGTTTTGCATGAGAGCTGTTGAGACATTGGAAGTATTTTGGGGAGATGGATTGGTTGGCAAAGCGGATGGTGTTGAATTACTGTTCAGAAACAAAAGCAGCTTTTGGTGGGTACGAGTATATTTTGTTATCTTGCGTTCAATCTAATCATACATTCATTTTTCTGACCTTAAAAAAGGGATTGTCTTGTCACAGACATCAGGTGAAAAACTTTGATAACTTTTTCATGAGTCTGTTATTGGGATGATGATGGTCACAGGCCAAGTTCTTGAACAGATTTAGTCTATTACTTGTTAAATACCTGCACGTTTCAGAATACAGTTAAGAGAGGAAATTCGTATTTTGAGGGGGTTCAGGGGCATCATTATCTGTTCTCTTCACTTACCCCTTCAAATTTTACAGTCTTTTAAGAAGGTACCTTTTTAACTGCACCACTGCTTCATGCCTGCACACGTGACACTACACAAAGTGGAGGGGAGAAAAAATGCAAAATAACTTGAAAAAAAGCAAACTAAAATCTGAGCACTTACAGGTTTTCTGTTCTCAGAGTTTGTCTATTGTTTTTATTATTTTCACTTCTACAAAAGAGGGTGAAAAGGTGGGGATTTTCCTCTGTTGATACAAGTCAATGCTAACTGCTTAGATAGGATATCACCTGCACCATTTAAGGATAAACAGATATTTAAGTGCTAATAGCATCTCTAGGTTTCTTTCTTCTTTTAGCCAGATGAAGGAAGAGAAAATGGCTCACGAGTCCGGACTTGTTACTGCCAAATAAGAAAGTCTATAATTGAAACTTTGGCATTGGTTGCATGTCCCTTTCACAAGGATTTGCTTTTTACCTTGCAGGATTAGAAAAAAATTGGAAGTGAAATACAATCAAGTGTAAACTATGTTATATAAAATCTTATTGCCAAATCTGTGCTGTTAAGAAAGAAAGTATTTTTATTGAAACTAATAGTTTAATTTTACCAGTGTACAGACTTTTTCCTACTCTCAGAGTAGGAAAATTGGCAATTAGTAGGCCAATAACCCAGTCTCACGGAAGGATTTGCCTGTTGTCAGATATACTTTGTGTATTACATAAAATCTAGAGTGTTCCAGGCTTCGATGCTCTTCATCTGATCTTTTAAAATCGGTGCCAGGAATCAGACTGGGATATTGGGATCAATTAACAGTCCAGAACATTCAATAGCTACATTTGTTGACCACAGAAGATAATGAAGGGCTAACTGGTAACCATCTTGTGCTTGGAACAAGCATTAGATTTTAATTCATTTATTTAAGAGCCTTAGACACAATAGTATTGAAAGGTCTGCTTAGTAAAAGTTGCACGTTTTCTCTTGTGCTGACAGTTTCTCAAAGCTAAAGATTGGCTTCTCCGTGTCGGTGAGATATGGTTTCCAAATGGCAAGTAGATCTATTTGTGGCTACTATGCTGGTACTCCCCCTTTCCCCCACTTCTTATTTAGGAACAAATCCTGTGTTTACAGTGTGGATTTTATGCAGTGATGTACAGTCACAAGTGGTGCCAGCAGCAGAATTTTGTTTAATAAAAGATTGCGTAAAAAGAACCTCGGTGTTTGGTCTTCAGTAGGTTCACTTTATAAGCTGAATATTCTGGAGCCAAAATAAGAGAAAGGTATTTAAATCTATGAAAGAAATCGAGTTATTTCTGAGAGTTGTAGTGACTTTCACTGGATAAAAAGGAAATATTAACCTTAATGTCAGTGGGTGGAATAAAAAAAATATGCTTAGTGAATAAAAATCATGACATTTCTTTTTTTAAGAACAGGGTCTTGCAGGTTAGGATCTTTGGTTGGAGGCTTTCCAAAGCTGGATGACTAAGTAAGAAAAGACAACTCCCAAAGCTGCTGGGTGGAGTTCCTAGGCTGGTACCAACAAATTCCCAGAAAGGAAAACAATTGCTCCTTAATTGGAATTCTTCAATCCAAAGATTATTCACTTATCAATATTCTAAAAATATCTTGAACAGCTTCCCACAATTCTTAAGTGTCGTAGTTCTTTCGGTCAGGTTAGATAAGTTCTGCTTGTACAGCAATTGTAGATGTGCCACAGGCTGAGGCTGCTTTTCAGTATTTCTCCAGTATTTTAGAGCAGAAAGGGAGGTGAGAGAAGCTTTTCAGTATTTCTCCAGTATTTTAGAGCAGAAAGGGAGGTGAGAGAAACAGAAAATGAAATGAGGTGCATTATAACACAGACTCTTGACCTACAAGGAGAGACTTGGAAAGGTCCAAGTGGGATCTAGAACTTTCACTTGAATTTTCAGGGAATTGTGTATATTTTTCTAGTATTTACCTTCTTTTTTTTTTATTGCTGGACTACATAAAACTGCATTTTTGTGATACTCGTTTGAGAAACCCATACATTTTTCAGTATAAGCTGACTTTTCCCAATAGCTCTCGGAGTGTTACGTATTCTGCTGAAGTTGTGGGTAGATGCCAGAGTTTTATACACAACGTGGCACAGTAATTCTGTGTGAAGGAGAGGTAGCTGTTCTGTATTGCTTTAATATTTGGAGAATGCTTTGTAGATAAACACTGTTTGGATAGAACAGATTGTTGGAAACCTGTGTCCTTGCCATCAGTAAATCTTCATTCTTTTAAAATTTCAGCTGCACCTTTCCATTGTATTTCTCATGCATGAGCTAATTAGGAGGTAGGTCGATGAAAACATCAAAAATCAGACTGTTCACACAAAATTATCTACTTTCTTCAAAACAAATTCCAGGGGTTGATAATTTATAGTGTGTGCGATTTACGGAAAATATTAGGTGTAGAAATCCTTTGGATTGTGTAAAGCATCTTAATTGCTCTGAGAAAACTCCTAGCTCTATAAATTGGGTATTTTGATGAACAAAATTTGCTGGGTTGTTGTTTGTTTTGTGTTTGCTGTTAAGATTTTACAGTAAAACTGGACATTGGATTCTTAGACACTTGCCTTGATTTGTTTCAAATCCATCCTTAGTGGTGCTAATAAGATGCTTTCTACTCCGTATCCTTTGGCACCTTCTTTTGGATGAAGAAATCTCTGGAGCTGCCTCATCAAAGTCTTGCTTGGTCTTTCAGGACAGAATCTTCTCCTGAGACTACTTAACGCTTTGTGAACGCTACGTGTTTATTCTGGCCCTTAGGTCGGACCTGCCAATGTAGGAAATCAAGCCAGAGGCTGTAGGAATTCCTAGGAAAAGAACTTCCCTCTCAGCTGTGGAAGAGAAGCGTTTACCAGGAGCTGAAGCTAAGTGTGATTACTGAGCAGGGGGAATGAGAAGGCAGAGTAACCGATGGTGAACGCGCAGGGGCATTGGCATCCAGGACCCTTCTCTGGCAGGAGAGCCATGACTGATGAGCTGGCAGTAAAATACTTCTGCATTATTTTGAAACTATTTTCTTTGCTTACTGTAGTATTAAAATGATTACAAATGATAATTTCCCATGTTTAGTTTTGGCAGCTGTCACTTAGAAAAAAGATAGCAGCTCTTAATCCGACTTGTGTTGATAGGCAACTTTTGTTTTGCTCTTGTGTCGCTTTTGAGCGGGGAGCGTCAAACCGAACGTGGTGAGTACCTGTCTACAAGGAGCACTGGGATTGAAAATATGTATGGGAAATGCCTGTGGGATCAAAGTTTCAGTTTTATTTGCTGACCATCAGGGTATCTCTTAGTGGTAATTAACCCTTAACCTGAAAGAGATGGGAGCTCAGTAAATTTATCGATCAAGTCACAGTACTGAACACTCTGTAAAACAGCAAGACTTGAAAAGGCAGTGATTTCCTGTCCAAGGACGTGTCATTTTCCATAGCCTGCAGGACAAGGTAATACCTTCTCTCTCGGGAATGGTGATTGAAATTGAGGAGTGTTCTGAGTAACCTGTGGACACAAGTGATCTGGTTTTGAGGGAAGTGGATGCACTTCCTCCTGGCCTGCACGTGCTGCCTCGACGTGTCTCCTCATGGAATCATAGACTCACAGAATGGCTCGGGCTGGGAGGGACCTCCCAAGGTCATCCAGTCCAGCCCCCCTGCAGTGTGCAGGGATACCCTCAACTAGACCAGGCTGCTCAGGGCCTCATCCAACCTTACCTTGAATATCTCCAGGGATAGGGCTTCAACCACCTCCCTGGGGAGCCTGTTCCACTGTTCTCAATGTAAAGAACTTCTTCCTGATACCCAATCTAAATCTACTCTTCTCTAATTTAAACCCATTACCCCTCGTCCTTTCACTCCCGGCCCTCGTAACCAGCCCCTCTCCAGCCTTCCTGCAGCCCCCCTTCAGGTACTGGAAGGTGGCTGGTAGGTCTCCCCGGAGCCTTCTCTTCCCCAGGCTGAACAACCCCAGCTCCCTCAGCCTGTCCTCATAGGAGAGGTGTTCCAGCCCTCTGAGCATCTTTGTGGCCTCCTCTGGACCCTCTCCAGCAGGTCCATGTCTCCTGTGGTGAGGGCTCCAGAGCTGGATGCAGTACTCCAGGTACTCCTCATCTCATCTTTCCTCAGCCTCTTTTGGTGTCGTGATTATGACTGACCAGATTAGCGTCTTCATGAGTCTCAAGGGTCTATCTGTTAATTCTTGCCAGAGATTTAATGACTCAGGCTTTGTTTCTTTTGTTGGCAAGATTAGCGGTGCTGTTTTCTTTCCATGGAGATGGTTAAACTTTTAGTATTGTTTTTCTCAGGATGGTAGTCTGACTTATTTTGGTGGCTTATTTATACGGGAAGTTAGTTTATATACTCCGGTTTGTACTTATTCTGGCTGGTCTCTTAAATCCCTGTAAAATAGCAAAGTGGAAGTGCACACTAGGAAAAACTGGAGAAACAAACCTCTGGGTAGAATCTCAGTGCTGGTTTAAGCAGATCAGCTGCAGCGCTGCAGAGGAGATGGACTCATCCTGCACAGCCCACCTATTCTTATCCCCTTGCTTGCAGATAGTTCTTACATTGATCCCATTTTATGTCTCTTTGTACTTCAAGGTATTTGTTTCAAGACTGGCAAACCGATCGCTAATCCTTCTGTGGCATCATTTGCACATGCTTGTGTAACACGTTTCTCAACACTTGGATCTTGCAGGATAAAACTCCCTATAAAAAATTTCACAAACATATTAGAAGTGGAGTTCCTGTGCTGTAATGATTTCTTCCTTGCAGCAAAGGCATCGTCACTGCCTTCTGCTCAGTGCTTTTTTCATCTGAGGAGACTGATTCTTCGTGGTTGCACTGAAAAAAATCAGACAACTTCACAGCTTCTCCTTTCCCCTGATTTGACCCCAGCTAAAGAAAGTTGCCTCAAGTTCTTGCTTTTCTCATTGACTGAAGTGAGCAGGTCCAAACAGGACTCCTAAATTTCACCAACTGCCTTATTCTGGGCTAGCTCCATCTTATCATGTGGAAGCCTGTTATTGGCCTCAAAGCTGGAAGTGCAATATTCCCCAAGCAGAGGTATTTGGGAATGTTTCTCATAAAAGAATTGTCTCGAGGTGCCAGTTGATCAAACTAGACTCTTCATGGGAAGATGTTTTGATAAAGTTTTAACTGGGAATGGTTGCTCCCAGACGACTCGTCCAAAGGTGAAGGGAACGGTCTGAGATGAGGTCTGGGATGATGTCTGTAACATGGGGGGGCAGGTCGGGATCCCTTTGCTCAAGTGACACTGCTGAATTAAAGAAGAGTTGGCCATGCCCTGCCTGATGACTGAACACCGATCCATGGGAGTACCTTCTGTTGTGAAAGCTTTTCCACTTGAAGTGCAAAGAGAGATTATGGCTTTAAGGTGAACAGCATGTTCTCCTGAATTGTGTTGAGAAGACTTTTTTGGACTTTTTCAGAAGGACAGTGCAATCCTGAAGACACGAGGGCTGGCGATGAAGGCAGTGACTTCTGGTGGCAGTGACAAAGCAGACCCTGTTAGCTTCCACCTCTCTCTCCTTGTACTATGCCCAAGTCCAGATGGCTGGGGAGAGGGCTGGTCCTTTTCTTTATTCTGTTTTTCCCTTGTAGTACTGAAAGGGTTTGCGGATGCCACATATCTCTGCCCAACTGCATGCAGTAATGCTTTGCCACAAATGTAGCATGTGCTGAAGGGGTCCCCAATGGCTTCCCATCTCCGTCTGCCCCTGGTAGAGACCGTGAAGCAACATGCTTGAGGAAGTCCTAACCCCTGCACCTTGGGCGAGACTCAAGGAGCAGATACCCTGCACGCAGAGTCTTTGAATCAAAGAACAGGAACAAAGATGAAGAAATTCCAGAGCAATTAACTTGTTGTGCAATATTTAAATTATTTTTAATCATAGTTTTACCTCAAATTATAATTTAAGATATATCATGTAATCACTAGTAATACAAAATGAAAATGGAAAGGGCATGTTCTTTCTTCTGAACGTTCTCCATATAATAATCAGCTAATAACTCTGTCTGCTTTAATTCAAAAGTTCCACTTGCTCAGTTTTTAAGTTGGCAGGCTGCTTTTTTATTCTTCTGTTCTAATTTGTTGTAACATGTATGAAATACATGTGTTAATTTGAGTAAATACAGTAAGGGTAATCAAAGGGAATGATCACAGAAGGAACCCGAGAGGGTAGCCAGTTATCGCTCAGGAAGGACTTATGTAGTTCTGCCAAATTAATTAAATACTACTAGTTAGAAATCAAAGGTTAGTGATAAGGATCTTGTTGAATTTTGGATACAGGTGACTCATTTTAATGGATGAAACGATGACCCTTCAGCTGAACAGATGCTTCTTTGTTCCCCTGTAAAAGCCTGAAAGGTTATTTATTCTTGACCGTGTCCCGTTGCACTTTTAACTCAAATTTCCGTATGGATTTCCCTTAATGGCCTGAGCAGTAAAGTTCTTCTGCACATAATGCTTCAAGGTTACTTCACGGGAGGCCGGTGCGCTCATCGTCTCCGCGTCACCGCGGAGTGTCCCCACTCTGTGAGGAGGGCTCTAATTAACTTGCGAGGCGCTACGCTAGTCAGGGGATTGGGCACAGTGCCAGGAAATCAACCCCAATTACTGTATTCACCTTGTCAGCAATGCCCACTTCACAGTTTCTAATTTGAAATGGCAAGTCCCAACTTCCCGTAGCAAAATTGCCATTTTTTTGCACCGTTCTTCTAGTTTCTGCTGCTTATTCTGTTGTTCTGACTCCATTAGATTGCTGTTGTAAAGAGAGTTACAAATCATCTTGGAAAACTCTCGTCGGATAATTGCAGCGATACAGCATAAACACCCAGAGCTGTACAGCTGGGCTTTCATACAGTTCAGCACAGAGCAGACCGAGGCAAAAAATGACACGGGATTTAGGGCTGATCAAAACCATGTCTGCACTTAACTCCCCCAACAAGAGTCTTCTTTTAAATCAGTACTACAAGTGAAAATACGCTCAGAAACCTGCCTTGTTCTTCTTCTTCATCACTTTGCAGAATGCGTTGTGGCATTCGCTGTCCTGTTGATTCCGAGGTTCTTACTGAACTCGTTGGTTTCTTTTTTTGGCCTCTCTTGAATGGGTTTTCTCAAACATTCCATAACTAACATTACAGGACAAAAAAACCTGATTCACTTAATCTACATGACAGAATAACTCATTTCAGAGTATTTTTCCGATGTCAGTGCTTGCAGTGCAGGTGGCAGAGGCCTAACCTTCTGTGACCTCTGCGTTTTTCCATCCGGAGGATGGAGCCTGTAGCCGTTCGTTGTGCTCTGAAACACCTCGACTGGGATGATGGCTCTAACAGAGGAGTTATTTTTATGATCTCTGCTTCTGAGATCCTGCCGGGCCGATCTGATCCATCTTTTATCCTTCAGTATTCAACAAATGTGATTATCTCTTTGTAGACTTCTTTCACTCCCCTAATGAGTTCCTGGTTTGTCACCTATTAATGATCTGATACGGAGAATTAATAAGTTTCCCCGTGTTTCTCCAAACTTTAGCTTAAGGGCTAGAGGAGGGAGTAGGGAGTATTTTAATTTGGTGGCTTCATGTTCCATAGCAGATACTGGTTTTGACAAGAAGATTGCTTATGTTGGTAGATCATTGAAGCACATTCACTGATGATTTCTTGGAGCTGTAGCTTTACTTTGAATTCCAAGGTAACATCCTTAGGAGTAATACTTTTGGTTTAATTCCCACAGCAAAAGACAGATTTTGTATGTTGATTGTAACTTCCATTAACTGCCATCACTGCGAGTACCATGACTCCTGCAGCTGCCGTGTGTATTCGCTGTCACTGGCCAGAGCCGATGGACCGAGTGGGAACAAAACACAGGATTCTAACTGCAAAACTTTACAAAATTAAATATTTGCACTTTTCTTGACTAAGACAGTAGCAATACCTTATAAAGAAGTGGGCTTTATACATATATAAGCAAACAAATCGGAACCATACAACCCCTTCACACCTCCCCAGCTTTGCGTTTTGCCCATGCCCAAATGGCCGGTAGCGTGGCAACCAGGACCTTTCTCTGCCAAGTAGCATTCTGCAGCTTTTGCCTTGCTTGACTTAGAGTAACTTCTCGTTGTAAAGCTCCAGTTCCTCTGAAACAAACTGAGACCAGTGCTGTTAAAGATCTGTTTTAAAAGGTACTGGAGTTGATGAGCTTCAAGAAAGCCAACTTGATAGCCCGAACTGGCCATGGCCACTGGTACGTTTATTGGCATTTTCCTTGTTAGCAAAGTGGTTTTGGAGTACAGCATTAAAAATATTGTAGAGATGAGCAGGAAAGTTTATTCTGCAGTTAGTATTCTGGAGTAATGTTTTCACATCCCTCTGTCCTTCTTAAGTAACTGTGTATTTTCCTGAAGTCTTTCTCTTTTCCTGTTAATATTGATTACCACTATCTTCAGAATTCTGTCCTCATTGACCAGATTCCTCTTTATCATTGACAGCTGACATTTTAAGGCAAGGAATATGAAAAACATGAAATCAAACTCCCAGAATATATCTATCTATATATATAGATAGATAGATATAGATATATATATATATATAGAGAGGTGACCTGTTGAGCAGATGCTGTTTCCCAGGTGCCCCGCTGCCCAGCTGGGTGCCGTTTGCTCTGAAAGGTTGGAGCAGCGGCGGTCGGGGCCGGCAGCAGGGTATGGCTGCTCCCCTGCAGCGCGAGGGCCCGAGGGCAGCGAAGCATCTCACCGGGGGCTGGATTTCCTACCGCCGGGCTGCTGGAAGGGGCGGGATGGAAAATGTGAAATAACTTTGCAAGCGCTGGGTCTTCCTGGTGTTTTCTTTTCGACCTCATTTTAATGACGGTCGAGAATGGAGAGCTTTCATTCAAAAGATTGTTTCCAGAAGTGCAGCATGCTGTAGAAACAATGCACGGATACATAAAATAAGAGATTTTTTAAAATTTTTTTTTTAAGATAGCAGAAGGTGGTGTAGAATCATAGAATGGATCGGGTTGGAAGGGACCTCTAAAGGTCATCTGGTCCGACCCCCTTGCAGTGAGCAGGGACATCTCCAGCTCGGTCGGGCTGCTCAGAGCCTCAGCAAGCCCGGCCTTGAATGTCTCCAGGGATGGGGCCTCCACCACCTCTCAGGGCAACCTGTTCCAGTGATCTATCACCCTCAGATTGAAGAACTTTCCTGATGTCTGACCTAAATCTACCCTTTTCTATCTTAAAGCCATTACCCCTTGTCCTGTCACTGCAGACCCTTGTGAAGAGACCTTCCCCTGTGTTCTTCCAGGCCCCTTCAGGTACTGACGGTGGCTCTGAGGTCCCCCTGGAGCCTCCTCTTCCCCAGGCTGAACAGCCCCAGCTCTCCCAGCCTGGCCTCACGGGAGAGGTGCCCCAGCCCTCTGAGCATCTTTGTGACTCTCCTCTGGCCCCGCTCCAGCAGGTCCACGTCCCTCTGGTGCTGGGGCCTCCAGAGCTGGACGCAGCACTCCAGGGGAAGCCTCGCCCCGGGTGGGCAGGCAGAGGGGCAGGAGCCCCTCTCTCCAGTGCTGCCCACGCTGCTGGTGATGCAGCCCGGGGTGCTCTTGGCCCTCTGGGCTGCCACTGGGCATTGGTGGCTCATGCCCAGCTTTTCATTTACTAGTACCCCCAAACTACTGGTATCTCTGGTATTAATGGCTGCTGTAGATAAATAACATTTGAGGAAGGGCAGGAATAACTTTTCTTCAATACTAGTAACCTTTGAATAGTTTTTGCACACTGATAATTGTATTCAGTACTTCACACTACCTTCCTCTGAAACTCCTTCAGGGTTGTATCCTATGGGGGGGGGGGAAAATGTTTATGTGCAAGTTAAAAGATCTGCCAGAGGTCGTGGCAGCAGCTTGATGACAATTCAGATCAGGACTTGGTTTCCTTACTATTTTTAACTTGATGTTTTAAACAACTGAAGCCACTGTTGGATGTGAGGGAGGTTGGGTGGGGGCTGGATGGTTGCAAGGTGTGAAGCAGTTCCTCCTCGAACTGTTAAAGCTGTGTTTGTAGGTTAGGCAGCGTGACTTGTTTCTCTGTCCCATGCTCTGCTTTAAGCAGCCTGGTGCTCTGACTGAGGACCAGTGCTGAGGCTGAGCAGCTCTAGAGAAGTAAAGCGAGGGTAAAATGTGCCGTGAGTCAGCAGGAGATGGAGCCCAGGGGTGTTTCCAGAGAACCGAGAAGCTGTGAACGGGCAGAATTTAGAAACAGGGGATAGCATCGCGGGCGAAGCAGAGAGCCAGGGCTTTGGAGGTGTGCTGTGCCCCTCTGCCCGCCAGCCTGCTTTCAGCTGCCCGCTCTGGCACGAGGAGCGTGCTGGGCAGGTCTGCATGAGGACCCTGGCTCTGCCTGGCGGGTCCTGCAGGACCAGTCCTGGCTCGTGGCTGGAAGCGGAGAGAAGCTGCACTTGGTGTTTCAGCAGCTTTTGCTCATAAAGCGAGCTGATGGGGGGAACTCTGAAGTTGTTTTCCCTGATTGTGGTTTATTCAGAAAGTGAGTTTGGGTAGATGTGATTTATTATGACTGTAATTTAAAATCAGTCTTATTTTTCAGGATCCTGAAAAAACGTTTACATAGCAAAAGATATTTTCAATAGCAAGTAATGTTGCTTTCCCCCCTGAGAGCAGGAGGCGTGTGTTTTACTGTCCACAGCAAATCTTGCTTTACTCTTTGAAGGTTGAGGGTTTGGGGTTTTGTTGGTTTTTTTTCCTGCAGACCGAAAGCGGATTTTTCACAAAAAAAGCCAAACTGCCAGAATATCACCAGCAAGAGTCAATCAGCGTTGGGCCCACTGTTAAGATTAGTTAGTGGTCTGTCAGCTTTATCCCAGGTCTTTAATCTGGAGCTTGAATGATTGCTCTAATCACGGGTTGGAGACTTTATTTTTTTGCCAGTGAGACACAAACAGCTTTTTTTGACCGTAGTGCATAAAATGAATGTGAAATAACTAAAATGGGTTTTTATCCCTTTGGCTGTGGCTCTGCTACTGCTTTGAGCAAAGCTGGGTGAAGAAGAACTGGAGGCAGAAGCAGTGGCTGCCTGGGGAGGGACTGTCCTTCCCCCTGCCTGGCCACGTGCAGCTGCTCGACGGAGAAGGATTTCACATCCAGGCAGCCAAAAAATCACATGAAAGAGAGATTTGCTTATGGAGAAATTGTGATAGTGTGAAACAACAGGAATAAAGTGTTGCTCTTTCCTCTGAAACTGATTATAAAGAGGGTGGAGTTCGTTACAGTTAATTTTATTGTGTTTTTATAAGTCTTGCTGGTTTTATTTTCTCTTCTCTGTTTGTTCTTACTTGATTTTTGGGAGGATTCAGTTTTTGCTATGTAATTAGCAGGGAAAATATCCTCCTTTTTAGTCTTGCATCATATATTAGATCCGTGTTCTGACATGGTAGAGCTTGTGGACCCTTTTAAGTATAGCTTCATTATTTATAAGGCATTAATCAGATTAATTTCGTAATAGTTTCCTGCTAATCCTGCCATTGTTCCTTAACTCAGAACTAACGAAAGCACAATTTTAATACCCTTTTAGTTGCTACAACATCCTTCTATTATCGGTTATATTTTTATTAGGGAGTATTTTCAAACAGTTTTCTGAAAATCTTGAAATGATTGAGCAACATCTTAAAATTACAGCACTTTTACTACCGATAAAAGAGCAATTTATCAAGCAAATCCCCTTTTTATTAATATCATGCTTCTTTGTCAGGTAAAATTTGTAGGAGTTTTCCTGTTTCTGTGTAATCCCAGCCCTTGTGCCAACTAGATTTGGGTTTTTTTTTCTAGCAGTGATAGTGAGACTCACTTAAAAATGTGTTTCATGTGTGGACAATGTCCTGCTGATCCTGATGGCATTTACAGTTGACATACTTAATAGCACTTTCTTAGCCTCAGTTTGCATGGGGTATCATTTCTAAGGTCTTTTAATAAGACTAATTATTTTTCTGGTATCTTTTCAGTTCTGTTTTATAAAGTACCTTTCTGTTACCCGATGATGAAATACGCCTTTCGGGAAACTTTGTGACATTCCATAGCTTAGAACAGAAACTTTATCTAAGTGATAGTATTAAAACCAAAATAAAACCCCTGCAAGTTAAAAAGGAAGGTGGGGGGAAGGAGTTTCAGCCTCATTACCTGCACAGACAACCATACTGATTTCAACTGCTGCTCATCTCATTTTCAGTAGCATCTTAACTACTCCAGTATAAATGTGTATATAACTGCAAAAAGGCTATTGTAATAAAAATTTAAAGGTTGTCAAGCAGCTTTCTGAATTGATGTGCCTAAAAAGTACACGATTTTGAAGGATGATGAAAACTTACTCTTTCTGTACCAAAAGGGATGATGAGGAAGTGCCTGCATGCAGCTAAAGAACAGCCTTCTGCTCAGCAGCTTCTCAGGATAGGGTCAGTGAGATGTCAATTACATATTTGATATTTATAGAGCACTTTTGTTCATGGAAAATTCCGAAGCGTCTCCCAGGTGCTACCACATGCATATGAGAAGATTAATATATTATTTTTCATTTTGCAATTGGAGTGGTTCAGAAATAGTAGGGGTGCTCTTCTGTGAAATGAATATGATTTTCATAAAAAGACTGGCTGAGATAGAGGGGATTGCAGGATTTGCCTGGAGTTGTCACGTGAGGTTTTTCTCTGGACTGCGTATACTGGAATCATTTTCTTTCTGGGTAGGGGCTTCCCTGAAGCAGTAACCCTGCTTCTGATTTAACTTATCCTTGTAACTGATTAATGAGAGAATGAAAGTTTAAAAAGCATTCACAACTCATTTCATTAATAGCTTATCTCCTTTTAGAAATTGTGTCTATATTCTGCTTTTGAAGCACCAAGTGAAACATCATTTTACAATCCCATCATGTGTGGTTCCTAAATTAGGCTGAATTTAATTGCTTTGAAGGAGCTCCACAAAAACATATGTGATTGAAAGGAAGGCCTTTTCCTGGATTTTGGGGACAGACTCATTATGTCAGCAGTAGTTACTGATCTCTTAGAGTTTGTTTTAGGGGAAAGACCTTTCCCTTTAGGGGAAAGTTGTAGGTCTTTTTGTTTCTCTTGTAGGTAGAAGATGTAACGTCTCCTATGAGGACAGACTGAGAGAGTTGGAGTCTGGAGAAGAGAAGGCTCTGAGGAGGAGACCTTATTGTGTCCTTCCAGTATCTGAAGGGGGCTACAGGAAAGCTGGAGAGGGACTTTTTAGGCTGTTGGTCAGTGCTAGGACTGGAGGAAATGGATTAAAACTAGAAGTGGGTAGATTCAGATTAGACATTGGGAAGAAGTTCTTCCCCATGAGGGTGGTGAGACACTGGCACAGGCTGCCCAGAGAGGTGGGGGAAGCCCCATCCTTGGAAGTGTTCAAGCCCAGGCTGGCTGGGGCTGTGAGCACCCTGCTCTAGTGGGAGGTGACCCTGCCCATGGCAGGGGGGCTGGAACTGGATGAGCTTTAAAGGTCCCTTCCAACCCTGACAATTCTATGATTCTTAGTTCTGGTCTCTTGTAGTCATGCAAGTTCTCAAAGCTTTCTGTGAATAGCAGTTGAATAGAAGATGCTGAGGTTGGATCAGATCTAGATGTGTTAGAAGAGATACTCTATTACATGTAGTTTGTTGTGGGGTTGTATTTTAAGCTTTTGCCTTCTACAGTCTTGCTTTGAATCTTCCCAGTGAAGCCATCTTCACCGTCTCTCCTTGGCAGGTAATTCATCACCTAAAAGAGTTTTTGCATGTTCATTTGCCATGGTCCAAACCCGCTCCAAGCTGCCGTGTGCAGTTAAACATGCTTCTAGTTAAAGCATGGTTGTGCTGTACTGGCAAGTAAAGCCTCTCTCTACACACATGGGAAATGTGTGTATTAATATTCTGTAAACCACGGGGTTTTTTTGTTCCTGAGGATCAAAGCAAAAACTTCCAATGCCTGTCTTCTAACCTGCTGGTTGGGGTGTAGGTATCTATTCCTTCCTGCTTAATAGCAATGAGCTACACATATCTCTCATGCTCATTTTAAGATCACAGAGCAGTTGTTCGTATTTTGGCATTTAAAAGCATCTTGAATGACTTTTTCTCCGAAGGAAAAAGCCAGCAAATGAGTTTCCCGCACAGCAGCGTCGGCAGCACCGCTCCAAGTGCTACACGGGGTCCTGGAAATGCAGAGAAGCCAATTAGCAAGAGGTCTTGAGAGAAGGGAGGGAAAGCAGGTAGTTCTGGGAGCCCGAAACGAGGGCAGAATTTATAAATCTTGTTGTGTTCCTAAAAATGGCATCGTGTATTATCTCAGTCGGTCGTGACAATAACCAGCAGCTCGGGAGAGAGGAAGGGGAAGTGGGGAGAATGAATACACAGAGCAGTAATGTGGCCATTCCTCTTTTTAAGAAGCGATGCTACCCGGTGAGCAGCTGAGCTAGAGCATTAATAAACAGCACAGCCCCTGTTTCTTTTTCCTACAAGTAAGAAGCTAGTAGGATATTACAACTTCACATAGGAAGCCTCCAAAAGGCATGATGTCCTCAGATTTTCATGTTAAATCATGCTCAGAATTTTATGGTTTGGAGCAAGTCCTGTGCCAGAATCCTAAATGCTTCATTGTGAAAGCAGCTTTTCAAAGAAAGAAAAAGAAAGACAGTCCCAGGTTCGTTACGAGGCTGTTGCTTTGTCTCTATGGCTTCGTATGCCTTGGCTCGAAATGTAGAAATCAAAGAAGAGATTCTGCTTCTCATTACACAGGTACGTGAGTCAGCTTCTTGTTTAGTTTTTCAAAGCCTTTCCAATTGTGCAATAAAACCGTGTTGAAATGCATTTGAGGACTAAACGTTGCTTCAGCTTTCTCTCGAGGGTCCCCGTGCTGTCCCCGTGCTGCCAGTTATCGACAGGAGGAGTTTCTAGCTCAGCACCCAGACTGCCCAAAGCACAACACGAGGTAAATTCTGCCTATGCAGCTTCAGGTCAGAATGGGCTAATGAAAACAACAGTGACCAAAGGAGAGATTTGTGCAAAAATTTGCATTCTTAATGCTGGTCCCAGAAGATAGGAACGTTTACTGGAAAGGTTTAGGTGAGAAGCAAAGGAAAATGAGATTCTTGCTGTTTGGATGTCCACACACTCTACAAGGAAGTGTGTTACCCATGCTGGAGTGGAAAGCCGTGTTTTATGTAGTGTACAAGGTTTGATTTTTCTTCTTATATGAAAAAAAACCCCAGCAAAACCCAACCCACCACCTTAAAAATAGACCTTGTGTCTCCTACAACAAAAGAACTCTTTTAAGTCTGGATGGAATATTCCAGAAAGAGTGCGTGTTTATAAATCATGCTATTAGTCTTGATTTTGTTCTTCTGACTGAAGCAATTGTTCCAACTTTAATTCAGGTTTATTAAACGTAGAAGGTACAAAGTATCAAAGAAGTGTGAAGCTTCCCACTCCTTAATGATCTTGCTTCCTGCCAAAAGTGCCTGTTCTTCCACTGCATCTTCCCTGTACATGACTGCAAATTCAGATTCAAATTGTCTGTTGCTTAGCTGAGAGCAAATAGGTTCAGGGAGTTTTTTCTTCCAGGTTCAAACCATTAATGTTTTCAAAACAAATAAACTCATTTCTCTTCCAATTAAAGAAAGAAGTCATTCCTGTTGGAGCAAGGCATGAGAAATTGCAACCCTATCATCATGGTGATGAATTTTAGGATCTGGAGCCTTCCAAGCAGCCCGATAGGCTTTAAAAAAGAGCAGTTGGGAGAAAATAAATGAGCTTCATATCGGACTTGAGGAATTAACTTTCCTTTTAGTGGTGGGAATTGGAAACACCAATATAGTGAGTCAGTAATAATCACGTAGAGAAGACAGGACATGGCTCCATACTTGTAGAAACTGAAACATTACCATTTCTGTGGAAAGAAGAAAGTTAGATTTATCCTTCTGTTGGACTTTCCTGCAGAGCTTACTAGCAAAGTGTCTGATCAAACTGTCTCTCCTCTACAAGTTTCAGGCTGCTTGTTCTCATGGCAATACTGGATGGTCTGCTGGGGGGTGTGGAGTGTGGATACAGAACACGTGGCTTTGGTATGGGGCAGGGTGGGAATCATCACTTTGAATTAACTGGGTGTTTACTGGACACTTACCTCGTGCTTTATTTTCTAAGGAGAAGTTGGGCAGGGCAGAAGCTCAGGGGGTTATCTGGTCCATCGGCTGCCGTGAGTCAAGCTCAGCTATACCTGGCAGGTGTTTGTTTAAACTCCTGTTAATTCCCATGTTGATGGAAGTTCATGGACAGTTTCTGGTGCTTTTAGGTCTTTTTCATTACAGAATAGCCCTGGTGTTTAGCTTTAATGATGAACTTTGAAGTTCATTTCTCCATATTCTGTCCACAGCGTAGAGAACAGACAGTCGTGCTGCCTCCTTGTAGCAGTGTGCTGTTTTTTGAAGAACCATCTTCCCCATCAGCTCCTCTTTCCTAAACTGGGAATTCTTTTACTCAGTTTAAGCAGCACTTACCTTGAAGCACCTCATGCTTTGTTTTCCTGTTCCTTCTTTGTTACAGAACTGTCCCTGTCACTTCCTCGCCTGGCTTCTGATTATTATGCTTTAGCAGGGACACTGATTTCATTAGAGAAATGATTCCTGAGCAGGCTAAACTGCTCTCCTGGCTTGTCTTTCCTGCAGATGATGTTTCCTGGGCCTCTGATCATTTCCACTGCTTTGGATGTTCTCAAATTGAGTGGTATCATTTTTGAAATGCAATACCCAAAGCCAGGAAGGCCTCAGCTGGAATATTTTGTCCAACACTCACTAGAGCAGAAGAATTATTTCACATCTTATTGGCTATGTGTATGGTTTGCTCTTCTCCGTACAATATCTTCCTCCTTTCAAACAGAAGGACACTGTTGAGTCATGGTCAATTTGTGATCCACTATTATCCCTAGATTACCTTTTTTTTTGCCAAGCTGCTGAGTACCCAGTTCTTCCTGCTCAAGTCTAGTCTTTTACGTTCTGTTCCTGTCGGATCTTGGGGATTGTTTTGCTTTGTTGTTCTTTTCCCAGTTAATTTTTTTTCAGTTTGTAAAGTTGACTTTGAAATGTAATCCTGTCATCTGTCGTTTCTGTTCACACCAGTTCTTTGCAGATTAAATCAGTTTATCCTCTATCTGTCACAAGGTTATTGGTGACAGTTGAGTAGGGCCAGATCCAGGTCAGACACTAGAGGAACTTCTCTCTACACACCACGTGATTTAACAAGCAGCTACTGGTAACTTCTCTGCAGACACTGCTTTGTGGCTGGAGCTACCCAGCCCGTCTCATACCTGACCTAGCTCTGGACCAGGTTTCCTTAGCTAGCCTAGAGTGTGCTAAGCGGGGCTGCTGAAGCCTTTCTCAATTGAAATTGTGGCCTTTCCTGCTTTTCCTCAGTCCTTTAAGCTCCTTAGCATCTCAAAGAAGGCGATGAGGCTGCTTTAACAAGGTGGGTGTTTGGTTTTTGGTTTTTTGGTGACCGTTTTGAGGTAACTATTGGTTTTCTTCTGGGTGCTTACAGGTGGGTGGTTGTTTGTTTTGGAGTTTTTCTGGGTTGCTGATAAAGTGTCCAGCCTCCCTGTCTTCTGCTCCATTTTCTGCAGCTTGAAAAATGAGCTGTATAGTTGGCCTTTTTAGGTCCTTTTTAAGGTAACAATGTCTTGAATTATTTGTCAGTTTTTTAGCCTACATAACAACAAAGTTTATGAAGCCAAGCCAGTTTGAGAACACCTAAACCCTTTGACCGACATATCTGTCATCTATTCCAGGTAAAAGTTTTAAAATCTCCCGTTCTTTCTCCTCATGTTAGCCATCTACTGGCAAGTCTTCTGGTAAAAGCTGGTGTAAAAAGCATCCCTTGTGCTCTTGCTGATGCCCTTTTCCTCTGCATGGTAGGCAACAGTCCCTTTGGTTGTCTTCCACTGTTCCTTTCTTTAGAAAACATGTTTCTTGCTGCCCGTTGGATTTCTCTCACTACTTTTCTCCTGTTTTGTGTTGGAACATTTGTGATTTTATTTCTAAATGTTTATGCTGTATGTTTATACTTGTATTTGGCAGTCTCACTCAAATCTTTCATCCCTCAGGCTTTCTTCTTTCGTTTGAGGTCAGGGAAGAGCTTGTGCTTTAGCCATCGGGCCCTTTGCACACTCCTCTTCAGGGGGGATTTGGACCCGTGTCCTTAACTGCAGTTATTGAGGATTCTGCCAACCTCTTCTTAACTTCTTTTCCCCTTAGGCTTGTGTCCTCTCTCACTTAATCTATCAATTATGTGAATTTGTTACTCTGTTGTCTTGAATTGTGCGTGTCTCCCAAAACCCTCTCCTCTACCTAATCTTCCTCGCCCCGAGCTGGGAATAAATCCCCGCTAGAAAAGCTCCTGTGTTTGTTTCTCCTTTTGCCAGTTTGTGCCAGGTATCTGAACTGGGGAGTGAATCCCTTGAATCCCTGATGTTTGAAACAATCCTTCCCCTTTTTTGGCCCCCTTTTCTCCCTGATTCCATCTCATTGTGCATTTTGCACGAGGCATCCTCCTCTTTGAGCAGAATCCCAGGGCACTCTCAGTTCAGCATTATGCTCAAGTGCATGCTATGAAAGGTGAAAGCAGCAGTAACAAGGTGTGACAGAAGCTGATTGCCCTGATTTTTACTCCTTAAAAATGTGCAGAGTCAAGTCTGTGGTGGTTCTACTGACACTGTGATTGAATTTACCCCATTTGCTGATGTAAATAGATACTGACTGTACGTATTGGGGACCTGGTTGGACTGTGTATGTATATGCATTTATTCAGAAGCTCGTTGATCATAATTGATGCAGACAGGGGGTGGGAGGGCAAAATTGATACCGTTCTGGGGGATGCTAGCAATAGATACTGTAAGGAAATTAAGTATCTTATTAAACTTGGTTAACTAGATGTGCTGACAGTTCCTGAAACAGCATTTGCAGCTCAGTGCTTAGAGCAGAGGTGCTGTTATGAGGCGCCTTCCTAAGAAATATGATAAAGGGTATCGAGTATCTCAAAGCTAGGAGTAGTTATCTGGAGGAAAACCCCAGCTCTCAAGCAGGGCATAGCTGACATTTCTCCTTGTGACGGTACCACAGCGATTTCTTGGATTGCAATACCCTGGTTTAACCCTGTGGGTGATGAACATGCTTAACGTTGATTAATGAGCTTGAGAATCTCCATTACTTTCCCTCGATAGCCCAACTTCTGACCATTTGGGAATGCAGTAGAGAAAGCAGCGAACCAGCTCATCTGCTGGCAGTGGTGCCACGCAGTTGCTGTGGCAGACAGCTTGTGCTGAGGTGGATGGAGGAAGCAGGGTGCACGAGTGAGCGTGGCCGTCAGCCCCAACCCAGGAACTCCAGCCTCGCCGCAGTGGCCATCGCTGGGGAGCGGTGCAGGCCGAGAGGCGGGTGTTCGGGGGCAGCTCTGTGCCCGTGAGGGAGCCGTCGCTGCCGCTTGCTGCTGCCCAGGCACGGCGCGGTGGGCCAGCCTGCAGGCCAGCGACTTGGGAATCGGGGAGGGCAGTCACAAGTGAAAGCAGGAGGAGGAGGCGGGGTAGCCATGTGCTAGGAGACAGGGAAAGGATGGGATCAGATGGTAGTTTAAGGTAGGTTGAAAGGACAGAAGACAGTGGGATGTATGCTGAAGGTAGCTTCTGAGATGAATCCGTGCTTGTCAGCAGAGATGAAAACTGTATAAACCTTCTTTCTTAGGCTCCAGCTTTGAATTCACACTCTTGGTTCCGCCTCCATCAATAAACCTTACAAGAAGGAGAAAGATGTTTTTCTGTTAACTTCAGCTTCACTTTCATCACGCTGGTTTTATCTTAATGTTGGCACGGTGGTTTTTATTGTCCATGGAGTTGTAGGAAATTGTACAGAAATGTTGCATGAAATAGATGAGCAGCCCTATAGAGCGGGTGGATTCGCTGCTGTCACTTGTGTAATTGTCCATTACTGCTTCTTCAAACCTTCCAATCGCCAGCATGGGGTCCTTAAGAACACCATTTTGGGTGGAAGGAAACACAGTTGTAATCAAAACAATGATTACCATCGCATTCATTTAAATGCAGAAGGAGAAACTAATGTGTGCCCCAAAGGGAGGTAAAAAATTTACAAGTAATTCCTGGTTTTGAGGTTGGGTTTCTGATGTCCATGGGGAAAAAGTTAATTTCTCACCTTTCACTTTCAAGTGAATATTTTTGTATTCATTTCTCACTCTGCATTTAAATGAACGTGCTAATAATCATTGTTTTGATTACAGTTGTGCTTCCTTTCCCCTATAATGGTGTTCTTGAGTACCCCATGCTGGCAGTGCTAAGAGCAGGGGAGCTCTTCCCAGGGAGGAATAATGGACAATTATGTGAACGTTAATAGTGAATCTATGGACTTCTTAAGACTTCTCAGCTCTTACAGAATGCTGCTTTTTTCTCTCCCTGGAAGATGTGGGGAAACTCCCAACTAGTCTCACCTAATCACACGCTGCTAAATGTTGCAGCTCTCAATCAAACCCTCGCTAACAGCAAATGGAGATGGGCCTTGATTTGACACACAAAAGAACTGCAAACACATCTCTGCGTTCCTTCGCCGTCCCAGTCGGTTGAACGTCAGTATTTTTGTGTGTTATTCTTAAATACCAGCCTGCACAAGTACTTTATAACTGTCAACATAAATACAGCCTTTTTTGCCATTAGCAATGGGTGATGACACGCTGGATGAAGAACACATTCCCCATCTCTGCCATTCTTCCTTCCTCCCGCTCTCCATCTACCCGCTCCTTCAATATCATTACTATTGTTATTATTTTTTGTAGCAGGCATCGTATCTGGGAGCAGGGGATTAAAACAATAATTCCATTTGGCAACAGGCGAGCAGCGTCAGTACTGGAATCCTTTCTGTTCTTTAGCAATATTAATGTTGGTAGAGTATTATCAGGAGGTAGTTGGCTGACTGGAAACTTGCATTAAGGGGGAGTTTATTTGATCAGTATTGTGTCTTGAAATGTTTAACTATACAGGAGCAGCAGCACTGCAAAAAAATTCTATACATGTGTTTTTTTAAGTGCTTTGAATCCAGATTTTTATTTTGAAAACAAAAGATACTAGAAATATAATGCATTTTATTTAGAATTATGGTGCTAGTTGGGGTGGCTGTCAGTACAAAGGCTAATGCTATTTATTAAGGTCCTGGTTTTATTTAATAGCCAGATGAATGGAACAGTTAATAAAAGAAATATTGCTTTATTCCCTGACATTTATGTCCTTGGTTTCCAATAAAGAATTGAAATTATGAATAGTTGATGGTTTAAATTGATGTTTTATGTTGAACGCTAGCTATAATTTCCCCTCTGAGGATTGTAATACCGAGAAACAGATGGTTTTTCACAGTAACAAATTGCTGTGTGTGTACTGTATATAGAGCTGGCTTTCAGATCCTTTCACCTTCAGCGCCGCGCGGTCCCCGCGTCGCAGCGAAGCGAGAGGCGAGCGCGGAGGAGCCCGGCTCAAGGGCTGTCTCGCTCGTCACGAGGCACGCGTAGGAACCACGACCTGGTTTTGCCGGTGCGACGTGGGGTGGGCAAACTGCTGCCGAAATGGCTCTGTTCCAACTTGGTGTGAGCCCAGCAGTGCAAACACAGAGGTTCTTGGCTACTCACCGGGGCGAAACGCCTGCTGAGTGTGCTCTGGCAGCCTGGGCTTCCTTTTATGATGCTGTTGGAGGTGGAAGTTCTGGAAAACTGAAAAGAGCGGTAGCAGTGGGGAAAGGAACAAGTAAGTTTGAAGTTAAACAGGCTCCTTGAGGCCAGACCCAGCGGTTTCTTTGTGGTAGCTTCACAGTGAATTTCTGAATGCATCCAGTTCACAGTACCTTGAGGTTTTATTGACGTTTGGTCTAAAGTAAATGAGCACTAAATGCTCTTGTTTATGCATTTTTAAACTGCTCTTCAATAATTGTTACTGTGGGGAAGTGGTGTGAGATGATTAGTGGAGAGTTTGGCAATCCACATTAAAAATACACTTTTTATAAGCTAATTATCTAGGGAAATGGTTAGTAATTATCACTTTTAAATGTTCTCTGCTCAGATTTACATGTAATACTTGGATTAAGAGTCACTTTAAGCTCCATTTAAAAGCAGAAAGAAGAAGAAAATAGAGAGGTGAAAGGGTACGAGCGAAGGGAGGGCTTGTGACCAGCTCCGCTGTCCTCCCAGGCTGGGGGTGTGATGCTGTTGGTGCCTCCAAAGTGCTGCTCTGGTGGCAAATGGGCATTTTGCTTTCCATAAATACTTCTACGGTAACTCATGCTATAGACATGCATTTAAAATACACAGGCTTCGACTTGAAAACAGCGGCTATTGCATAAGAGATGTTGGTTGTCCAGAATTGAATTCCATAGATCATAGGATTAAATTTTCAGTACTAATTGTTCAAAAGAACTCTTATTCTAAGAAGTGATCAGCTGCTTTCAAAAGCCTTTTCTCCTTGTGAGCCAGAGAGATCACTTAATCTCAGTGTTCTAAGAGTTTGTTTCCTACAAGAGCTGGCCCTGACCATGGTTACCGCGTACCTTGATCGTACACCAATGGTAAACTCCAGATTGATAAAGCAGTGATGTAGCTGGAATGAAAAACCATCTCCATAATCAGGGTTGGTTAACTAAATGTTACTTACTTACCCTAATTCTCCTGGTTGTTCTGCTGATGGCTTGTATTCAAACTAGTGAAGAAATGCATCAGAAATCCTGCCCTTTGCTGTTGTCCCCGTTTGGCTTTATGTCAGGAAATGGACATTACAGCAATTTGTCTGGCTCTGCACTGTTGCTAACAGAGATAAAGCACTAGGAACACCCAGAGTCCGGAGCTGGGACTAAGTGTGGCCATTGACAAGGACAGAAGAGGTCAGAAAGGTTAAGATGGTTGGGAAAGCCATTTCACACGTATCAGCTCTGTTGTTTAATAAGTTACCTGGAACCAGTTTCTAGCAGTTTGCAATATGGAGCTGCAGCAGCAAAACTCAACAGCAACCCTAGCTCAGGTAACTGCAGTGTGGGTTATAATTTAAACGAGCTTGCTGGGGCCAGCTTTACAAGGCTTGTGTAATGAGAAAGTTACACTCAGAATAATTTAGCAGTGCTCTTTTTGTCAGTGCTTTCCCAGTATCACTTGATTAAGAAATACAAGACACGATGGTTGTTCCTTTTCTAGCACCAAAGAAGGGTCAGGTCAAGGTTTGGGCATAAGCAGCTGTAGAACTGGGATCAGCCCTCAGGTAAACCAGAGCCCGAAGCATTTTGATATCAGTGCTGAGGGGCATTAATAGACTTTATTTACTGGCTCCTGCCCTGGGGAGTATTTTGCTCATGCAGCCGGGTTTGAGTTCCAGGTGAGGGAAGAATGGGAGAGAAGGGAGAGGGAGCGTCAGGAGATCTGTACCTGCAGATAACCCAGAACTTGCCCTTGTCTGTGTGCTGTCTTCAACTGCAGCTCTGATCCCTTGAAACTCACAGAAATTGTATGAGAAATGAAACGTACTTTCAGTGAAGTGCTAAAATAATCCTGGGATTCTCCAACCCTGCTATCCCACTTCTTAAAAAATTTTGCTTACTTTTCTTTCTTTGTCTCTTCTCTTCTCTTCTCTTCTCCTCTCTTCTCTCTACTTCTCTCTTCTCTCTTCTTTCTCCTTTCTCTCTTCTTTCTTCTTTCTCTCTTCTTTCTTCCTTCTCTCTTCTCTCTTTTCTCTCCTCTTTTCTCTCCTCTCTCCTCTCTGCTTTCTCTCTTCTCTTCTCTTCTCTTCTCTTCTCTTCTCTTCTCTTCTCTTC
>JANVCC010000094.1:248476-293948 GCA_025345505.1 Todiramphus chloris collaris | reverse complement strand
TCTCTTCTCTTCTCTTCTCTTCTCTTCTCTTCTCTTCTCTTCTCTTCTCTTCTCTTCTCTTCTCTCTTCTCCCTTTCTCTCTCTCCTCTTTCTCTCTCTCTCTCTCTCCCTTCTGTTTCTTTTCTTCTCTTTCCCTCCCTTTTTTTCCCTCCTTTTTCCCCCCCCCCCCCCCCCCTTTTCATTTTTCTTTCCTTTTCTTTTTTTTTCTTTTGGCCTGGAGATTTTGTCCAGGCAGAATTTGAGACAGTTGGCTCTGTGCCCAGGATTTCTGCCTGTCTGGTGCCCTGGTCTGAACAGGAAATCCCAGGCAGAGCCCAGCCGCGCATGTGCAGCTGCCTCGGTAGCGCATGCACCCTGAGCCCGGAGCCTTGGCTGTCTCTTGTGAGCGCTGCAAAGTCGTTTCAGCCTGAACAGGAGCCTTGGACGGGCTCTCAGCATGCGAGGCTCACTCCGTGCTCTCCAAGTGCATGTGCAGCACATGTGCAGGGGGTCTGGCTTCTCTCCTGGCAGCTGCCCCGAGCAGTGCGTGTGAACAGAAAATTGCAAACAGAAATATAATGTTCCTAGTCATGTTTATTTTCTTTAATTCACACGGTCGTTTGGTAGGTCTGAATGAAGGGTAACATTTTTAGTGCTTCCTTGTGTCTCAAGCAGCGATGGGGATATTAGCTCTTAAGAACCGGTTGAATGGAAAATATCGATGCGAGATTTCTTCATCCTCTGCCTTTCGGTTCAAACCCGCTCCGTATCTCTTGAAGATCAAATTTAGTCACTTTAAGTCATTTATGGCATGTGCTGGACAGCAGTAACCACTTATTTTTATTTCAGAAACATAAGAGTTTCTGCCAAATAAATCAGCACTCCCTTTTTCCCTAATAGTTACATCTGTTGATGATTTATTTACTTAGGAAAAAGCACAGCTAGTAACAAGTGAACATGTCTTTGATTTGCAGCTTATCCTCCCCCCAGAAGTCTGAGGTGTGGGGGCCTCTGGCTTTTGCTGGAGAAGCTGCTGTTGGCACAGCTCTCGTAGAGGGGAGACTGAACAAAACATGCTAAGCTGCACGTTTGTACGGAATAGAGGGGAGGTATTAGGCAGCCATACGTTGTAAGAAAGACGTACCCTGAATTTCCTTCTCCTAATCCACTTGTCTTTTTAGCACGTGCATGCACAAAACATTATTATAGCATTTTTTAATAAATGGAATAATAGCAGACTTAGTGTTACGTATGGCAGATTATCATCTTCGGCGATTGTGCGTGCACAGCTTGTGTTGCCAGAAGATTAAATGAATTTTAAGGAGACTCTGCTTCGCAGGAAGATTTGATTTTCCTCCGCAAGAACGCGTCTTCAATTATTGAGCCGTCGCGCTTGCACCGCAGACAGCATTTGGCAGCGGGGAAGCCAAGAGGAGAAGAGTTGGGAAGCAGCTTACCTGTCGTGTCAAATCGCTCACCTTGACTGAGTGGAAAGGGCCCTGTGGCTTTTAACATATGGGATGGGTTCTGGGAGCATGAAACGCTTCCTCCTTGGCTTCCGGGGCCGGGAGCAGCGCTCTGCAACTCGCCGCCTTCCCAGCCGCTCTCCCCACGCAACCTCAGCCCCCCAGACCTGGTTCTTCATCTCCTTTAGAAACCTTGGCACAAGGGACCGGGAAAACTATCACCCTACGGAAATCCTCATAAGCTATTCATGTTCCTAGACAACTTTGCTCATGCTGCTTGATTCCCAATCCTCTGCTCCTTTCGTTCTTTCACATATTAACGAGTTTGATCACTGCTCCATATAAATGAGGCATAATCTGAAGCTGTCAGACCTAAACTGTGTCTTGAACATACACTAAGTGAATATATTCAAATTCCTCTTTAAAGCTAGGAATATTTATTATAAAACTTGTCAGAGCTTCAGTTAACAGTTTACATTGGAAGTATTTTTGGTTGTGAAATACAAAAACAAGTCCAAAAATGACTCTGCGAGCTGATATTATTATATTTGCCTTGCATATGGAAAACTCATGTTGTGATTTCAACAACAAATGAGAAAATTGTCAAACTTCTATGAAAATTAATTAAATTCAGACTCCTATGAAAATTAATTAAGCTCAAACTCCTATGAAAATTAATTAAGCTCAAATGAAAATGCGTTAAAACACTTCACAAATTTCTACTAATGTGACTTGTAACAATCACAATAAAAGAGCAACAGTCTCTGTTAAGGAATGCTTTTAATTTTGGTTGTGCTGCCTCTTCTGTCACAGACTGAAATTGGATATATATTAAAGTGCAAACAGTGGACTTTTTTTTTTCCCCTCCTTTTTTTTTTTTCCCTTTTTTTTTCAATGCTGTGCTGTTCCTGGTGAAGTATGCTGCATAAAAGTGTCTCCTGGCTCTTGTGAGCAGCAGACTCTAGTGTTGTCTCTCTGAATGCTGTTCGGTTAGTACCTCTCCCTCAGACTCGTGTGTCCGTTCTCTTCTCTCCTGTCTGATACAAGGCTGCATCCTCACCGGGGCAGGGGCCAGCTCCGGTCCTGTCTGCAGTTCCGTTTCTGTAACTCAAGTGTACGAAATTTAAGAGTATGCTTTATATACTTGAGTGAAAAAAGCACGGAAAGAAACGGTGTGGAAAGATTGTTACAGGACTTAAAAACCCCAATTCCTAACTTCAAAGATAGGAGAAGGGCTGGCTGTAATAAGGAACCTTCAAAAGGAACAACAGTAGCAGAAAAGGCTTTTTTTAGCTACTAGGATAATAGTTTGGAACTGAATGAAGGCTGTAGCTTAGGAACCTCATTTCCCTCCTTAGCTGTATCAAATGCAGAAGATGAGCAGATCTCACAAGCGTGTGTTGCTGCGTTAAGAAAATTTAAACCAAAATGAGGCGTTACGGAGCTCGTGTGAGGAGTTTCTGTAGCATCTTAGTCCTCAGTTGAGAGGGAGGGGTCCGACCGTCCCCAGCTTGGCCAGACTGCCTTCAGCATCCTTCGACTTTGGCCCGTGGTCTGATGGCAAAACTAATACAGCTTAGCCCCGAAATTCAAAACGTTATCCTGCCCAGTCAGAAAACATTATCTTTGTCTGGTCCTGTGTCCAAGGCTGAGCGGACACTTTAAACGTAAGCTGAATCAAATGTGTGGAAGATTTCCTTAGCAGTCCTGATGCGAACAGGAAATTGATCCTCCAGCACAAGCGTCCAGCGTGCCAAAAGCTCATTCTTCAGAAAGATAATCGGGCACAAACTGTTGCAAGTTAATCAGTTCAGTTTCAGTTTGCTATTTACATTCAGTTCAGTTTAAAATAAGCATTTAATTAGTCCTTAAAGCGTATTTGAAAGCTTTCATGTTGGACCTCGCAGATAACGAAGGACGCCTGTGATTTTTGTTTTGTTATTGAAAAGTGAAACCAGATGCAGATGAACCATCCAAGTTCAGATTCCAGTTGGCTGGAAGCTGGGGAAGATAGGCTTTATTTTATCATTTTGGAAGCATTTTGTGTGCTGCACTCTGACTGCCGGTTGCGTTATAGAAGGATGTTGACTGCACACAGTGTTTAAGTTGCTATAACAGAACTCAGGCACGTAAAGCTGCAGAATCCACCTCCTCAGCTCAAAAACACACACCAAAAAGGATTAGTTTGTGGTTAATTTAATAACTCCCAAAGTTGTCGTTGCAGTATACGTATGCTCGTTTCCTTATTAATTAGATGGTTGTGCGATTTAATCTTCCTTTCTGTCCTTTGGGACCAAATTCTTGTCCTGGGTGTGAAACCAAGCTGCCCTTTGTGCTGGGAATCATGTGATTCGAGGGCAGGATTATTCCCCAGCCAGTCCCGAGTCATTAAATGGTATTTGCCAGCAAATTGTCTTCAGACTCTGTGGGTTCCCTGCAGGGCCCCCAGACTCGACCCCATCCGAGGCTGCTCCCGGCTGCTGTAATTGTGTTTTTTTCACTGGCCCAAGGTCCGTGCGGTGGCGAAACACTGCTAGCAGCCAAGTCTGCTGTGATGGCCGCGTAAGAAATACCCATTTTAGATTTACTTGTTAAAGCAGCGCTGTCTGCTGTCTTACTGCTTTTGCCTCTTGGGACAGTCTGTTAAGGATCCTCCCTGAGGGGATGCAGACCAAAAATCCTCCCGTGTTTGTGATGCATTTAATCTCCAGCCTGTCTATACACTGAAATAAAGAGAGCATTCACCTTGCAGTTTGCCGATTCCTTTCAAACACAATTACAGCATCACCTGTGGCATCCCGATTCATCAAGATCTCTACTAAGCACTTCTGAATCTTATTGACCACTTGTTTTAGAGGATGATAAATCCCTGTTCTCCCAGAGTAAATAGATTTAGCAGAGCAGATTTTTATTTTTTTTCCCCCCTTTGATTTATGTTGGCCAGGACCAGAAAGCAGGATTTCAGCATCCAGGAGACAGTGCTCCACAATTACAGAGTCTGAGGGAGGCAGTGTCTGTTTTGCTGCTGCGTGACAAATCGTGTAAGAAGACTTGGTGACAGTTTATGATCTGTTCACACAGAACCACAGCACTTGTTGCAGTTCTTGCTCTGAGATTAAACTTTCTCAAAAGCTAGCCTTGAATTTATAGGATGCCTTTGTATAGATGTGAGCTCGGTCACTTACTGGTTAGAGAATGAAAAGAGGCAGAAAGCACCCTGTGTATTGGACTGGAAAACAAAGATGAGATGTTTTTAAACTGTGTGGTCTTGAAAAAGTGAAAGTAGCGTGTGTCGTACGGGGTTTGCAACATTACCGCGGACACCGGGAAATTACTTCTATCCCTCATTCTTTAGCATCATAATGGCATACAGAGTGACCCTGAGTTTCAGCAAGCCACAGCGTGCAGTGCACGGCAGCCGAAGAAATCCAAGAGTGACAAAATTGTGTCTGTGTGATGAAATTAGATGAACTGAATAGAATCACCTACATCAGATTTTGGCTGAGGGAATGGGAACGTGGTGACTACCCAGTGCTTGGGTATTGTCACAGGAAAAGATCAGCTGGGGTGTGAGTCCTGGTGCTGATCTACTGGACTTCATAGATCATAAATAAGATGAAGCGGCTGGCACAAGATGGTATCTCCAGCTGCTGCTCCCTCTGGGCAGCTGTGCTCTCGGTGACTTGGGACACACAGTGACGTCTGCGGCGTATCTGAGCCTGTCACCTATCTAATCATCCCATCATTTGTAGTCCAAGCTGTGGGATATAGTCCAGAAGGAGTTGTGTGTACTTATTTTCATTGTTACATTAGAATGGGACTTGTCTAAATAACGAAACCCTAGAAGAGCAATATCTCGGCCAAACCCCCAATGTCAACAGGACTTTAGAATTGCTTGAGTATGAAGAGGATGTCACACAAAATAGATGAATTCTGCCAACCTGAGGATAGGAATTGACATTTCTCAGAACAGACGTCATTGATAATTTATAGATGGCTTAAAAAATTAAACGTTATATAGAAACCAGCATAAAAATGAAGCGTTGTCAATGTTCGAAGCGCATCAGGCGCGTTAAGTGCAAACCTGTGCTTCACTCACTGCCAGTTAAATACTTCAGGAGTCAGGAGCAGCCGTGCCATTTGGAAGTCTGGTCGTGTTCACTATTGAAGGCTCGTATACATCTGCTGGCTTCCAAATGTCCTTGTGCTCCTACAAAGTGTTTTGAAAATAGTCATTGATTTTGTTTCTTACACTTCGGATTGAAATGTGAAAGTAAAGTGCATGATTGCTGGAGAAAAAGACACCTCGAATCTGAAAATATTAACTGAGCTTTCTGTTTTAGGAAGCTGTAAAAATTTCATGTTCATGCCCCCCCCCCCATTCTAAAAACAGCTTGGCAGTCCAGTCAGAAAGCAGCAGGCAACTGCTCTCTCTGCACCGGGCAGTAACACAGAGCTGGGAAAATTACTGGAAATCTTTCTGGTGCTTTTGTGGAATCAGGATTTCCTTTGCATAAAACAAGAGAAAAAAAACAAACCCCTTTTTTGTCTTAAACTGATCCATCTCAAACGAAGTAGGGGTTAATACACACTTTCCTAAGTAAGAAAAATAACAACAAAAAAAGAACAAAAGTGAGGCTCAGCCCAGGAAGATGGGAATTGGGAGATAATATTCAATGTGCCCAAAGGGACAATGCTGTCTCTTGTTGTCACTGTCTATATTTAGCCACCACTCTCATATGCAACTTAAAATACTTAGAATAGCAAGAAGACATTTTTTTCCCCTTCATTTGAAGTGGTATGGTGTAGGGTTGTTAATTTTGGCTTATCACAGCTGACACTTGAGATGGGGGGTGTGGAAACTGTGGTTTGAAGCTTTAACTCTCTCCACATGTGCCCCTTGTGAGGAACCCTCTTGACTCCTGTGAAACTTTCTTGGCTGTGTTGAATGATGTGCCCCCCAGTTAGGAGGAGTTCACAGGTCATTTAGTTGATTTAAAACCCATTGTTGTTTGTGCAGCTGATAAGGGGCAAAAAAGCTATTAGTTAGCAGGCCCAGTTCAGAAATAATTGTTAATAATTCTAACTTCCTACTTGCATCAACTGAAATTCTTCTGATTAGTTAATGTAAACAGTGTGATTTGGATTTTAATACTCAGGTTTATATAAAAATGAGCAATAATTTTTACACTTTCAGGAGTGTTTTGTGCTGTTGCAACAAAAGTTTTTGTAGTCTACCCAGCTATGGGAAAGATGGTGAAGTATTTCTATGTGATGATCCCACAGATATTTGTGTTTTACAAACATCTTACACACTGCAGTGTGCTGCTTTTTAATGGGTAAACGCTGTCCAAAAAATGGAGCGGGGAAAATTGAAGAGAGCCAACTCCCTGAGGAAACACTGGACAGGTTGTGCATGGGGGAATAACCTGGCTGGGTTGGATCACACTAATGCCTGACTTATCCCAAATGTGACCGAAAGGAGGGTGTGTGAGAGGGACCAGGAAGGTCGTGCTGAGTTGCCCGAGCCATCCCTGCTCGGTGTCGGAGGGCGAGGCAGCGGCTGCCGGCTGTCAGTGGAGCTGCTGCCCGGCCCTGGGGTTCTGCGGGCAGGTGAGAAGGAAGGAGAGCCGTAAAAATTAAGAGGCCTAAGTCTGACGTGGTTGGAAAAAAAAGCAGATTGCAAGCCGGAGAGCCAGTCTGTGGAGTCATCTCGCTCGCCTCTGGAGCATCTAGAGCTTGACCAACAAGATTTTGTCGTGCAGCCCTTTGCCAGTCTTGTGCTCTATTAAAAACCCGTGGGTTGTAACCCCGTGGCACCTCTTCTCGTTTATGCTTCCATTAGCTGATAATGGCAACGAAGCATTTCCTTGTTCTGACAACAAGTTTGAGAGCAGCATCAAAAATAATGCTTCAGACACCCGTGTCTGCTTTGATCAATCCGTGGCATGGCTGAGTTCTCCAGTCCTAGAGCCGCTGGACCGTTCAGGCACCGCGCGAGCCCTTCCAGCCACCACGGTTCACCCCGGCACCGTCAAGCGGAAAAGCATCTTGAGTTGGGCGGTGGCAAGGGGGCTTCTGAGGAGGGGTGAGAGGTCTGGGTGTGCCAAGGAGGCTCCTTCAGGAAATCACAAAAGCCTGAGGCTGGTTTACACTCGGCAGTTGTGTGGGAATAACATGTTGGTTAGCAGTGGGAGGGCGTGCAGGGTTTTGGTTGTTTACCAGTTTACTGTACCCAAGGATATGGGTGCAGTTACAATAAAGATGTTTATTTCTTTTCCCAGCTGGGACTCGCTATTCTAACTTGCCCTTATGTCCAGAGTGATGAAATTTCATTGTGTTAACAGCATTAGAATAAAACAGCACTCTTTTCTCCTTTGAAAGTTAGACGAGTGTTTCTCGCCGTCTCCTTGCATGTGAAGTGGTGAGGACATTTTCTACACGTCTGTTACAAAGAGGGTGGCAGAGCAGGACACGCTCCAAGCCCTGTCTTCAGCAGCCGGGGCGCGTGCGGTGAGGGAGCGGCGCAGGACGGCGCGGGGGCTGGAGAGCCATCCCGTGCCACTGCCGCCTGCTCGCCAGGAAAACAGGCGGTTGTTCGCATTTGTGGACAAGGTGTAAGAGCCTGAACGATGCCGGTGATTGAGCAGCCCGGGAGCTTCCAAAGCCCTCTGGCTGGTCATGGCCAGGCCGCAAGCTCACGGGCTCTGACCGACCCGAGGCCGGCGTGGGGGGAAGGAGAGCCACAGCCCAGAGCACCCATTCCCAGCACCTCCTGGAAAATGGTCTTCCTCTCAGCTAAATCTAACACAGAGGTCAGTTTAATTCTCCCATCTTTTCACGTGTAAGCGGTTTACAGAAGGTGGCATCACCTCCAGCCACTCTGTAGGTTGTCCAGTGTCTGTCTTCATTTTCTAGTAGGAGGAGAATCCTCTCCAGATGAGTAACATGAAAACACAGCTCTCGGAGGTTATTAGAAACCTTCTTCTAAAATAAGAGAAGATATACTGAAATGGGCGGTTTTCTGAAGCCTGAATAAAGTGAAACTTCAAAATCCATTTACAAAATGAACTATGACATCTTTTTGTAAGTGTAGATGACCAGGATCTAGTAAGTAGAACTCATAAAGTTCAAATAAGCTGCTTAATCAGCACTGATTCTGAGAGACCGTGATGCCACTTGCCCAATTTGCCCCTCATTTTGGCTTCCCCCCCAGGGATGGTCTTCAGTGTTGGTCCTGACCTAGCTAAGAAAGAGATCAGTGGTTCCAAAGTGGCAGTTTGTGAGGGTAGGAAAAGACTGGATAGGCTGTGGGTCTGAGTGCTTACTCAGATATTGCATTTCCAAATACAGTGTTCCTCTGGCAATTGAAAAGAACGTGTTCCAACTGCATGGTGTTCATAAGCAGCTGGGTAAGATGCAGTCTCTGAACAGTAGCTTTTTCTTTAGCTTTTGTTATCTCGGTGTTGGCTAAGATGGTTTCACGTGGCAGAGTGACCGTGCAGCTCTCGGGCCTCCCCGGGGTGTTCAGCCGTGGGGCCGCTGGGCTTCAGCCTCTGCTGGGGTTTCAGAGCTCGTGGTCGTTAGGGCAATTAACAGTTGTGTGCATCTTGCACAGGAAGAGGCTGGCTGTGGATCTTTGCTTGCAGTAAGACTGAAAAGCCCCAGCCCTCGCCGTGTTTCTGTGCGGCGGGGTTGTTTCTTACTGCTGTTCTTTCAGGCAGTTGTAACCCAGCCAGAGAAGGAGGAGGAGAATTTCAGACCTTTCAGCAAAATTAGTAAGGTACTGAAAATGTGCAAGAGATGTCGTGGAGTTTAACAGCTCAGCAGGAGTGTTTGACTTCCCTGCAGAAGCCCTGGGAGCAGGGTGTTGTCAGCAGGGCTACAGGCACCACCGAAACCCCAAAGTTGGGGGTTTGTTGGGATTTATTTTTGATTTTTGTATCACTGTTGAGTTCATGTGACTCCGAAGCTGAAGGTCAGGGACTCAGGAGATTGCTAGGAGTTGTAAGATAAACCAGTAACAGCATCTTGACTCTCAGAGAGTAGCCAGCCTACTCTGGACTGGATCGTCCCCTGGGAAACACATTCTGGGTTAAATGCTGCTGTACAATCTCAGCAAGCTAATACTGATATATAGAGAGAGAGGAATTGATACGAGCGTGGTAAAGAACAACTGTGGCTGTAAGCTCAGCTGTCCTCTGTGATGCTGTTTCCCTCGGCAGCTCCTGGGAGAGCAGGGAGCTGTAGATGCCAGCTCTGTTCTCTTCTGGACGTGGCCCCCAGACCGTCAGGGTTCCAGCACTGTGCTGTCACACTTTGATGGTGTTGTCTATTGGTTTGCTTTTATTTCTGCAAATATTTTTGTGCGCATGTATTTTCTCCATAGCAGACTTCGAAGAAAATTAGTAGAGGTATTTCTAAAGAAGTGTTTCTTCACGAGGCTCCTCACTTGAGCTTTTCTAGATGGTACCGTCTCCTCTGTCATAGTCTCCTGCTAGTCCCTTGTGCATACAAAACTCAATATTTACTTTCAGTCTTTCAGGTTTGTTTACCCAGGTTTCACTCCTAGGCTTGAGGAGCTGTAATCTTATCCGTTTGGAGCCCTCAGTGGCATTTGGTGTCCATTTTGAGGTGTGTTGGGAATACTAAACTTCAACAAGTTGCCTGGACTTGGGTGTACCCTTTGCTGTGGATGCACAGAGAAGATTTTTGATCCAGCTAAAAGAAGGCTTTGGTATTGTACCACACGCCATTATTTTTGATGTATTTGTTTAAGCACCTTGTAAAATTATCAGATGTATAAATGATGATTGCAGGAAGTTAAAATATTTTTCTGGATTAAAGGTTGTTGCAGGCATTGCTGGAATTCCTTTGTAAGTCCCTGTGTACATCAGCCAGCGAGTTTTGACCTCCTCGCTTTTTTCTGAGTGTGGATTTCACTTCTTTTACCAGTTTGTGCTAGACTTCTCCTGGCACTTGCTTTCATTGGTATGTCAGGTAAGCAGTAATGGGAGACAGCTGCTGCCCGGAGAGGTGCCCGTCCTCGGGAAGAAATGTGTAAATAGTGTTTACATTGAAAGATAATGTAAATGAGAACATGAGCTTCACAGCATCTCGTTCTGCTTCTCTCATATATAGAAACGTATATCTGAGAAGCACAAGTTGTTAACAGAAGTTACTTTATACTTAAGTGTATCTTAATTCAAATATTGTTTCCATCCTGTAAAGAGTGGGAAAACACTTTTCAGACAGGCAGTTGACAGATTATGTCTAATTCAGCTGTATGGCAGATCAAGAAAGTTTGCTGCACAGATAGAAATACTGCAAAAAGTTTGGAGGTTAGGTTAAAATGATTGTAGATGGCTTGATCTGTAGTTGCCATATATAGTCATACAAGAAAACGTCTGCACAGATCCTCCAGACGTTTATGGACTTCTCTGATTCATCAGAGCCAAACAGCTCCAGCCAAGAGATAGGGAATTTGTTAAAGTGCATTAAGTTCCTAAATTGCTGCAGCCCAAAGGAGTGATTCTGCCTTTTTAAGGGGGAGGAGTAGGAGGGAGCAGGCAAGGATAGTGGATTATGAAGTCTCTACTTTTGGTAAGAGTTTCAAG
Source organism: Todiramphus chloris collaris (assembly GCA_025345505.1). Classification (NCBI taxonomy): domain Eukaryota; kingdom Metazoa; phylum Chordata; class Aves; order Coraciiformes; family Alcedinidae; genus Todiramphus; species Todiramphus chloris. The sequence continues at coordinate 282,886 of JANVCC010000094.1, read as the reverse complement.
AAGATGAGTAACATTCTAGATCTCTTTAAAAAAAAAAAAACAAAACAGAAAACCAACAAAAAAACCCAACCCAACACACACAAAAAAACTTGAATTAATTTCCGTTGCTATCATCAAAAGCTGGCTTTCTAAATTTAGGAGTTTCCTATAGATGCTCAGCTTATGCTAGCAACAGTAAAACTATTTTTCCTTAAGTGCAATTTGTCACGTCCCTCCCCACCCCCAGGTTAGCAGAGGATAAGCTTGTATTAATTCTGTTGATTTATTATTACAACAAGTATGTCTCATTTTAATCTGCTGTGGGGTTCATTGGGATTCAGTGCTGGGCTCGCGGGCCTTAAACCATGGGAAAAAGAGCCCAGGAAGAGCAGACCGTGTGCTTGCTCTGTCTCTGTCTTTCTCCTTTTTTAATCTTCAGTCCTCTGGGTTTCTTTTCCTCGTCTTTTTATCTCTCTCTCTCCCCTCTCCCCAAATAATAATAATAGTGGAACAGTTCACAGTTCAGCACATGAATTTGGGAGTTGCTCCCAGCTGAGGCTGTGTGTTAACAGCAGTGAGAAGATGCTGCTGCTCAGAAGGGCTTTGTGTGGGCTTTTTATTTCTTAAGTTCAGCTAACAAACAGTAAACGTATTGAGTAAGCCTGTAGTGAGATTTTTGCTTTCTTTCATCTTGATGATTCATTTATATCTACTGTGTGCTCCCAAAGCATTATAGGCCTGAGCGTGTTTCGGTAGGAATTCTGCCAGGAAGCGTAAAGGCAGCAAAAGTTTGTTTTCTCTGAATTGCTTCGCTTACTGAAGCAACATGAAAAGATCTGCGCTGTGTTTTTTATTTAGGTCAGGAGGATGACAGTCATATTAATTTTGAGGTGTCTTTTACCAGGTATGCTAAATTAGATGTAGTCAACCCTTTGGGTCGATATCCTGATGTTTTTTGAGGTTGTCAGGTTTTGGTTTATTTTGGTTTTTTTTTCTTCCTTCAAATTTCTCCTCTTTGTAGGACTCTGAAGCTGTCACGAGCTGCATTTGAAGGGTGCTGCCTTCCTCCCAAAGGCCTGTGACCCCCGAGCCACGGCGGGCGGCTGGCCGGCGACTCCCTGAGCAGGGAGGTGGCCAAGAAGGCGACGGGAGCAGAGCTGGCGGTGGCAGGAGCTGTGGCAAAGCCGGGCTGTGGGTTTGCAGGAGAGCAGGACTTTCGCTCTGCCCCTCGTGGAAACAACTGCTTTTCTGTAGGAGCAACCGGCTTCAGAATAAAACTGAGCGGTCAGGATCGAGATTAAGCGAGCAAATCTTATAAAAAGATTATTAGAGGATTGCTTAGTGTTGGATTTCCTTGCGTTGGGATCATAGGAGAGGGCTGGCTGTCACGCCAGGAGTCAGTAAATACACCTGTGTTGTGGCTGTGCAGGCAGGGCAGGGTATGATTAATGCACACGCTCCGCGCTGCTGTATTTTTAACCCGTGTTCAAAAGAGAAGCGCAGAAAACAGTTTTGCAATATCTGATGTCTCGGCGATGCACAGACTGCTCCCCCTCCCCCCCAGTTTACTGGAAGGATCTGTGAGGATGAAGCCTGCTGCCTTATTATTCAATTTAACACAATTATTCTTCTCGAGAACTTAACCCGAGTTCAAAGCAAGATGCTTGTACTTGGGAAATTTTTCCACTCGACCGATAACAGGTTTCAAAACACGACTGCTTTTAGTACTCTCACTTCTCCTAAACAGAACTGTATTTTGAGATTAATGATTCCTGAGTGGTCCTACCCATCCTTTTCCTGAAACTGAGGAGAAGTCCAACTCTCACGAGCGGTGCTGCCAGGCAGCGCCCAGGTTTCTGGTGTCCTCACCCGAGAGGGCTGCAGTAGGGTGCCCACAGATTCAGACACAGCTCTGCTTGTGTTGGAGGGAATGTGGAAAATTACAGCGCAATTATGGTTTCACATTAAATATTCTTTTTAAATCCACCATGTGAAGCATTAGTCTGTGTTTGAACTGGTGTTGTTAATTGGACCACAGTACTTAGATGCATTTTCTGCAGAGTCATGGCCCATGTCATTAGCTTCTCATTAGACACGTTAATTTTTTAAGACTCATAATAATTACCTTTTTTTTTCAGAAGTTCTCCATTTTACACTGAAGAGAACCCTCTGCTCTGCAAGCTGTAATTCTGAATAACCAGGGAAGCATTGTGAACACGTTCCCTGTAGAGTTCCAAAGGGGATGATGAGAGCGCAGTAGTAGATGGGGAAGGAGATGCTGCAGGATGTGTTTTAGGAGGAGAGTTCCAGATCTTTCTCACTGGAAAGCTCAGCTGCAGGGGCAGCGAGCTTGTGGGACGGTGTGAGCTCCTGGAGGGACAGAGAGTTCTGCTTAAATCATGACAAATGTAGGTGAGGCTGTTTGTTGGTTGTGCTAAGCCGCCAGTTTGTTTTCAGGCTTCTTGGACAGATGCACTCGGCGAATAAATTCTGCAGGTACTTCACGAAGCTCGGCACTGAGTAATTATCTGTTCTCCATGCTGAGCTGCTGTCCCGAGCCCCAAGAACGGCGGCTCCTGGGTTTCGCTGACACATGGTTATCCCGCTGGCAGAACAGCGCACTTCAAAGAGCCTGAAATATTTATTTGGCCAATCAAATGAGTTCTCATTACATAAAGAAGTGGTTCTGCTGACCTGCCATGATAGGGACGTGTGGTTCTTCCTATGAGGAGGGTCTGTCGTGGCATGTTTGGTGTCACCTTCGGCAGGGACTGCGGGGTTTGACAAGAGAGGAGGACGTACTGCTAGCAGGAGGAAGAATCTCCACGGGGCCATTAGCCAGCATGTAGCCTTTTAAATTAATATGTTTGTTAAAAACGATGCTCGATTTGCTGTGTGTGTTGGTGAGCTGTTAAATAAATCACCTTTTTTTTTCCCTACTGGAATTTCAGTGACCAGGCTTTCGTTTCGCTAGAATTAGCTCCTTCCAAAGCTCTCTACCTGAATCATTTTTGTTTGAATTAATTTTTTTTTTGTTTCCTAGCAACTCTAGGTTTTAAGTTCTGAATTGTTTCTGTGCAGTGTCTTTTCTAGCCAATGTTAGCTCGCTGTTTCATAAACGACGGCGAGGTTTTAACAAGGTTCTAAAAAGCATAGTTCGCTAAATTAATTGGTAAAGTTAGTGAAAAAAATTCTTTTTCTATTATATAGAGTGTATGTCTGTGTGTATAGATATATATAAAAACAGTATGTACATATATACGTCTGCAGCAGTTCTTCTTTCGCCCAGTTGGTTTTTTAAACAGTTGTGAAGGTAACCAGTGTGTGTTTATACGTTGCTGCATAGGCACAGAGTAAACTTGTTAGCTTTTTGTTTATTTTAACTTGGAAGAAGCTCTAAGAGGATTCCATTATGACTCGGGCAAGTGAGTAGTTCCATTGAAAGTAAAGTGGCAGTCCCAGACTCAGGGCAGCGAGGCAAGTAGACCCCTTCACAGATGCTCCGTTTTTCTCGTGCCTGGGAAGAGCACGATCTGCGTCCTCGCCAGCCAACGGGACCAAGGACCAGCCCCAAAACGCCTCCTCGCTCTAGACCTGCTGCCCCCCACGGTTTATTAAGACCCCCAATGGTCTCCAAAGTTTGGTAGAAACAAGGTGTGTTTCCACCAAGCAAGTCTCGAAACTTCTCTGGCTGTTGGCTGCCTTCTGGGATTGTCACGCGGCCGCAGTTTTGCAGAATGGTCCGAGGTGGTTAAACAGCAAAAATTCCAGCTCTTTGCAAGGAATCTCTCTTAGTGTTTATTCTGTAGGCTGGTTATGCCCTGCCTTGTAACCTTTCTGAAGTGCAGGCTTCTCCCCCTGAATTAGAAAGCGTGTGGTTTTGCTTAATATTCCACTCCGAGCTGAAGTCTGCTCTCCCTAAATCAGCCTTTCACAAATGGAATATTTTTTCACTTCTTACTGGGTGGGTCCATACACTGAAAAATAGGTCAAGAACAGTAATCTAAATCTACTGCTAATAAATAATTAAAGCTAATGGAATTTGCACAAGATCTGTGAGCTGAAATATTTCAGAAAGTACTGCGGTGTGCATTTTGCAACTGTAAATCAAGATTTTTTATTTATCATTGTGCTAGGCTGAAACGTATCTATAAATGTGACTTAGAAAGATTTTTGTACAGAGAAAATACTGGCATGTTAGTCTGTTAAAATACCTAAAAACATAGAAAATTGATAACATCGTGATTCATTCGTTAATGATTGGATTTCAAGTAAATACTTCAGCAGCCTTAAGCAATAAGAGGTTTTATATCTCATTAAATCGTAGTCTAAATTGAGCAATAAATTGTTTGCTCGTATGATTTAATGTGCCTTATATTTTAGGAATTAAGTAAGTCATCTAAGCTACAGCAGAATACCTGTTTAGACAACTGTCTGCGATTTCAGTTTCATACCTTTTAGAGCAAAGCAAAGTGGAGCTTGATGGAAGGAATTCAACATTTCCCTTAGTTCTCTTCCAGTCACATGTGCCCAGGATCTCTGGTGGAACAAATGGTTTATTCTGGATTTTTTCATTAATGGGGGTGCAAAGAAATCATAGAATCACAGAATTGTCAGGGTTGGAAGGGACCTTAGAGATCATCCAGTTCCAACCCCCCTGCCATGGGCAGGGACACCTCCCACTAGAGCAGGGTGCTCAGAGCCCCAGCCAGCCTGGGCTGAAACACTTCCAAGGATGGGGCTTCCACCACCTCTCTGGGCAACCTGTGCCAGTGTCTCACCACCCTCATGGGGAAGAAATTCTTCCTCCTGCCCAACCTGAACCGACCTATCTCTAGCTTTAATCCATTCCCTCCAGCCCTAATGTTTTAAATAAGGTTTTGAAGTTGTGTATTGGTAGGTGAGCATCTGAGTGAGCGATCCCAACTTGTTCACCAGTTTGCCCATAGCAGGATGAAGCATATGTGCTTGCTGGCTCTCTCTAATTAACCAGCAGAACTGCTTACTGCTAATTATAGATAACTTGCTGATTCCTGCGTGTCGCGGTGACAAGTTGTGTCCTTGAAGTACATAGAATCCAACCACACCTCGGAAGATGGGGCCGGCATCTTCCCAAATCCTGCATGCCTGGCTGCTTTTCCCCTCTGCCCCTTTCAGCTGTATTGATACGACAGAGGAGCTCAGGAACGTTACCGCGTTGGCAGCTGAGTGGACAAGGTGCACGGAGCCCTTCCCGTGAGGCTGCGAGGAGCAGACACCAGCAGGCACCAGCAGACACCAGCAGACACCAGCAGACACCAGCATGGTGCCTCTGCACAGAGGGGCCTAACCCCAGCTCCCAGCCCTGACACGAGGGTTCCTCTCGGGGCCGGGCTGTTCATTCTTGATGCGCTGGTTGAACTGCCAGACGCCTTCCCGCAGTCAGTAGTTGCTGGGGTTTGGTTTGCTGTTTGGCTGGTTTGTAAGTTCTTCTGAGAGAGTATCTGCATGTTCAGCCCGTGCCAGTTTTGAGCTCAGGGCCGCTTGCTCGTTCCTCCCTCCGTGCGGGCTGACAAGGAAGGAAACGCGCAGGGGTAGGACGCAGGAAAGCCGCAGCATCGCGCTGCTGATAAGGCGGCTCAGAAATAGGTTGTGACAGCTGAACTAATGATGTCACCCCTGCTGATACAAGGGGGCTGCTTCTCATTATGGCTTCTCTGCCTGACATAGTGACATCCACCAGCCAACGCGTGTCTTGAGGAGCGATACACAGAACAAATCATAGGAGGCACACGATAGAGCAGTTGCCCTCCTCTTTGGTTTACTTTATTTCACAAGAGCACAGTAGTTCTGGAGATGATAAAGGTGTGCGGGTCCAGCGCAGCCTTTGCTGGAGCACTTTATCAGACCGGGGTCATAGGGTTCCTGTTGTGACATTTAAGGAGAAGCATTTTGGAGGGAAATGAGATGGAACGGTCTGCAAGGAGATCAGAAGGTGCTTGTGTAATTTCAGACCTGAAGTAAATAACACGCAGGGTGTTGGTAGCCTGGCCATCGATACGTCCTTTGTACCCTACACAGTGTATTAAGGTGGCGATAGATAAATAATGTAGTTAAGTTGTCAGAGAGATGCATTTGTCACCCAGGTTTTTACCATAGATTTCTCCTCAGTTTATTTTCCACAGAGTTATTTTTAATGAGAATGGAAAGGGAGTTAAAAATTATTTGGATTCAGATTTCATCGTGTAGCTACTTGATCAAAATATAAACTCGTTGTTTTTACTCTTGTAAAAGGAAAATGCTATATTAGCTTTCAGCTATCAGATCTGATTCAGATAATGATACAGCATCCTAATTCATCGTCTCCACTTCAGATATTGAGCACGGCTGTGATAGAGCCTTTTGCAGAAAACTGCTCTGCCCTGATAAATCATCCAGGGACAGAGAGAGACAGAGAGAGAGAGAGAACACACATGTTCAGATGGCATGGAAAAATAGGGTACTAATGTGCTCGGATAGGAGTATTTGAATATTTCAATGCATTTGTGTTGAGAAATCATCATTTGTTGTAAGGTTCAGTTGCATGTCCCCTTTTTAGCTGTCCGCTCGGCCGCGGTGATTTGCTAGCTGTATGCGAGCGCCGGGCTTGGATGCTCTTCCTGTTTTGATCACAGCCCAGGCAGTAAAGGCCACTACACTTTAAACAGATAATAAATCATACGGTGTCCTTGCTAACCAACACTGCAGACTCCCCTGGGTCTGAACCGAACGTCCTTCTTTCTGTTCAGTTTAGTGCAAAGAAGGGAAAATTCTGTTTGATGTTAGTGTAATATTTTGAGGCAGAGTCTGATGAGGAATTTTTCCAAACTGCCAAAAATAAATCTCGGCAGCAGAGCGGTAGCTGGTGACTGGAGGCACATGTATTCCTGACTTCTGTTTATTTTTACTTCCCTTTTGTTGTGAGCTGCCTAAAGTTCTGCTGCTGTTTAGCTGAGGCGGGGATTATAAAAGTAGCCTATAAACTTTTTCCAAAGGGAGGAGGAAGCGAGAGGAAAATAAACCACAAAATGCTGTGAGGAAGGTTTTCATGCCTTGGGTTGCGCTGGGTGCCACTGAGCCGCTTACCTGCGTGGCACATCCGCTTGCACTGCAAACACTGGAGCGCATCCGTTGCGGTTGCCTTTCTTAGCCTGGTTGCTCGGTGAAGATAAGGGGAGTGGGATGCTCTGTCTCCTCTGTCTCCACTGTTCAGCTGCAACAGATTTCAAGTTCTTGCAGAGGTTTCAGGTTGTCAGAGCGTTTTACCCCATTACAGTGCGTGCTCTAATGATCGGCGTGGCCCGGGATCGCCTCGGATTGATTTCTGTGGTACAACCGATTGCTTTCAGCGGGACTGAATCACTTTGAACTGCATTCTCCTCTGTCATGAAATGTTTGAAAAGCAGTTTACCACCAGCAAAAGCTGCTGTCTTAAATCAAGCACAGCACGCTTTCCTGTTACGGCAAGAATTTCGCTTGGTAACGTTTTGATTGCTGGGATGCGGGTTTAGCATCCTGAACTGGCTAAACAAAGGATGCGTGGGAATCAGCTCTTGTACTTGGAAGCTTTTCTCCCTTTTCGACAGCTTGACCAGCTGTTGGGATGCCCCTTCCATGCCTTGCTTTTCCCCTCCTCTCCCCCTTCTCTCCGCTGTCAACAGCCACCACCACCACCTCTCAGTTTTAAGGATGAATATAAAGGCAAAGTCCTGACATAGTTTATATCAGGAAATAAATCTTGTCCTTCGGAAGTTAGCAGGTGTCAGAGGATGCAGTTTGGTAGCAGGCTCTTGGCTAGAGCTCGCCACGCACACCGTGAGGAGCGGGGCTCGTGTCCTGGCTGCGGAGCCGGCCGTGCTTTATCCCCCCGCAGGGCTCCAGCAGCTCCGGGTGTGCCTGCCGCTTACGCTGCGTGCTGGGGCAGTGCCCACGGTGCCCTGCCAACAGGAGACGTGCGGCTTGTCTGCAGTTACATCTCCTCTGTTTCTCCTTTTAAAATCACTTTGCTGGCTGGTGCCAAACTAGTCAGTAAATTCAGGGACAAAAGCCCAAAGCTCGATGATTTCCTACCAGGTGAGAGTTTTCTTTCAAGAATGTTGCCTTGCTTCGGTGGTATAACTTTTCCTGACTTTATAAAGGGTGCCAGTATCCTAACTGTAAATCTAATATCTCTGGAATTTCACTGGGCATCGAAACCTACCGTGCCGGATTTGGGCCCTGAATGTGGCATTGGTTTTGCTGTTGATGGTGGTTGTTACTTTCTTCAGTGTTCTCATCATCAGGTTACACAGAAAAGTTGTTTTAAAGTGTGTGGAGCCCTCTGGTTTCCTAGAGCAGTCAGGAAGTGGGGAAAAGCTGCTCAACCTTCCAGATTGCTTTGGCAGAGGCATAATTTGTAGACGTTTGTGATACACAAGGACAGTATCTGCCCTTTTTCCGTCCTAAAAGAGATGGCAGAAAATATCAGGTAACATTTAGGTGACTTGACTTGGTCTGAGGACAGAAGTGTTGTTTGGTTTGGTGCCAAAAAGGGATCTTACAAAGCTGCAACATTATAGAATCATAGAAGGGTAGGGGTTGGAAGGGACTTTTGGAGCTCATCGAGTCCAACCCCCCCTGCCCCAGCAGCGTCACCCAGGGCAGCCCACACAGGAGCAGATCCAGGGGGGGCTGGAAAGTCTCCAGAGAAGGAGACTCCACAGCCTCTCTGGGCAGCCTGGGCCAGGCTCTGGCACTCTCACAGGGAAGAAGTTTCTCCTCATGTTGAGGTGGAACTTCCTGTGTTTCTCCTTGCTACCATTGCCTGTCGTCCTATCACAGTGCACTGCTGACAAGAGCCTGGCCCCTTCTGCTTGACCCCCACGCTTCAGCTGTTTGTAAACATTGATCAGATCCCCTCTCAGGCTTCTCTTCTCCAGACTGAACAGCCCCAGGGCTCTCAGCCTTTCCTCACAAGAGATGTTCCAGTCCCTTCAGCATCCTTGTAGCCTCCCTTGGTCTCTCTCTAGCATTTCTCCTGAACCAGGGAGCCCAGAAGTGAAGACAGTACTTCAGATGTGGCCTCACTAGTGCAGAGTAGAGGGGAAGGAGAACCTCCCTTGACCTGCTGGCCACTCTCTTCTTTATGCAGACCAGGAGACCCTTGGCCTTCCTGGCCACATGGGCACATTGCTGTTCCATGGATAACTTCTTGTCCCCGAGGACACCAAGATCCTTCTCCATGGGGCTGCTTTCCAGGGGGGGTCTGTCCCTCACCTGTACCGGTGCCTGGTGTTGTTCCTCCCCAGGTGTTGGACTCTGCACTGCACCCTGGGGAACTTTATTGGGTTTGCCTTTGCCCAGCTCTCCAGCCTGTCCAGGTCTGGCTGGATGGCAGCACAGCCTCCCAGTGTGTCAGCCACTCCTCCCAGTTTAGGATCATCAGCAAACTTACTGAGGGTCCGCTCCATTCCTTCATCCAGGCCATCGATGAAGGTGCTGAATAAGACTGGACCCGGAACTGGGGAACACCACTACTTACAGGTTGCCCACTGGACTCTGCAACACTGATCACAACTCTCTGAGATCTGTTGTTCAGCCAGTTTTCAACCCATCTCACTGTCCACTCTTCCAACTCACACTCCCTGAATTTCCTCATGAGGATGTTGTGGGAGAGAGCATCAAAAGCCTTGCCATTAACTTCACAGGGATTAGCTGTACGTTGGTGCAATAACCGTGCAAGAAGTGAAATTTGTCTTTGATGGCTTCGTTTATGTTTGGCCCCCTAAGCCATTTGTCAGGGAGTGGGAGAACTCCTGATACCCCAGCTGTCTGTGTGGATTGTCATTTAAATGACAAAAATCACTTGTCTCAAAAGCCTAGTTTTCCTTCAGAAAATCAGATTAAATCCAGGGCTGAGGGTGTTTTGGTGAGTGGTTCCATGTCCACTATGTTGCATGACTCTTGATGTTAAAGTAAATGTATCGGAAAAGAGAATTTTCCAACTTTCTAAGGTCACCTTCTTTTCTGAAGGTCCTGAGGCTTCAACAGCCCCTTTTTATAGAGAGAGAATACTTCAAAGTAATCTTCATGACCTCTTGCATGAGGTTTGGGGTAGCTAAGGGACTGTGGCCTGTTTGAAGGCAGGAAGGTTTCATGGTTACTTAAGCAGCCTGTGACTGTCCCAGTTGTGAGCAGTGTTCTCAGAGCAGCATAGAGCTTTTGGTTGGAGGGGATGTCCAGAGCCTGACCAGATCTTGCCTGGCCCTAAAAATGGCTCCTTTAGCACCCACACTGGGTCCATGCGCTCATGAACACTTGGCGTGAGTAACTTGCCCTGAGTAATGCAGTGTCTGCCGGAAAGTACAGGATTTTATTCTTCAGGCTGTGCACGTAATGAAAATTCTGAGAAGTTGTAAACGAATTGGACCCCAATGTGAGCCACTGAGAATTCTACATGAGACAGATAAGCTGTTGTTGTCCTAAATTGTCTCAGTTGCTAAGTGGAAATATGCTATGAACTTGAAGAGCGATTCCATGGGCAGTACTGCAGTGGCTTTTGTAGCACTAAGGGTGCTGTAATTTGGGAGAAGCCAGCAAATAACATCGTCATCTTCAGTGTGCTTCCCTCCAGTTCCCTGGCAGCTAAATCAGAGCACTCCCCAGAAAAGGATAAATACAATAGACCTTTACAAACGGCAACACTCTTTAGTTGCAATGGTGATCCAAAGTCACCTTCCTTTAAGCCAAGCTTCCGTTTGCGGAAACGTCTTTGGCGTAAGTTCGGAGGTGTAGCTGCTGTGCAGGTAGATAGAGGCATTTGCTCCTAATCTCATTAGTGTTTCAGCTGAATTAGGAGACTGAAGGTGTTGGGTGCTTACCCAACATCCCCACAGTTTTGTTAATTAATGCTGTTTGCAACAGCCACAGGTGTGTGTCAAACTGGGAACGCAGACTTGGGCAAAATGAGTAACTCTAGCTGTACTTCTGGTTTAACCAAAGCTCCTGCAGAACGCGATCTGAATTTAAGCAGCGTTTCAGGACTGAACACAGCGTTAGGAAAAACTTGACGATGACTTGTCCTTTCACATTTTTTTCTGATGAAAGACCTCGCTTTTGTCTTCTAGGACCTGCGCAAACAGGTAGCTCCGTTACTGAAGAGTTTCCAGGGAGAGGTAAGAGCTTACGCTTCTCACGGTGCTTTCGATACCGCTTCCCTGGCCTGCTGGCACTCTGCACCCAGAACCCTTCCGCAGAGAACGGCGCAGGGGCCGAGCCCTTCTGCGGTTCGCCGTGTGCAGGGGGCGTGCGGGGACGCTGGGTTTCTGGCTAAGCTGTCACACCTCCTCGCCTGCCTCCCGCCGGGGCGTGCGCTGGGCCGGGCAGTGACTCGGGGGCCGCGTGCCACGTGCCGCGGCACTGTGCTCAGCCCCTCGCTGGGTTGAACGCTGACCAGGTGCAGCGTCATGTGCACGTACAGAGATGGGAAGATGCTACAAACAGTTTTCCCTGCAAAGCTTTTCAGCTGTAAAACACTGAGGGCAGGATGGAAAAGCCAACAGAAGGCGTTAGCAGCTCCGGTGCTGGCTCTTGCTTCGGTTTCTCCTCACTCTGCTAAGAAACCGGTGAAGGAGCGATCTTCAGGCAACCGTTGGTATCCTGAAGAGTTTCCATGGGAAAAGGCAGCCGGGCCAACTGCAGAACTTTAGGCTTTAGCTGCGGGCAGCGCTGACGCACTGGCCTCACGGGAGCGCTGAGGCCGGGTGGGAGCTGCTCGTGCTGCCTCGTGCGCCAAGTCTGCAGATTGCATTTCCCCTTCTAAAGATGGGTGGCTGCGTGGGGTGGCGGGTCTGGGGCTTAGCTGGCACATTGCAGAGCTCTGCTCTTACAGTCAGCTGTGTTAAAGCAGCAGCTCTTCTTACTTTCTCAGCCTAGAAGTCGCTGGCTGATGTGCCGTTGTTGCAGTTCCCATCAGAGCACAAATTCAGGAGCAGGTTTTCAGAAGTCTGCACAGGGAATGAAGTGCACGAGTCCCGTTACCTGTAACGAGGGCTGCACTTCTTTGTACATCCTGCTAAATATCTATCCCAGATAGGCAACAATTCCTCATCTTATAAGCGGTACGATACTTTTTATTTTACAAGCCAATTTCGCAAGTATTCCTAGAGATAAATAAATAAACAGGACGACTTTGTCCTTGATATATCTCATAGTGATTTGTGAGAACAAAGAATGACTTGTGTGAGTTCATCTGCCAATGGAAATTTACACTTCAAAATTGCTCCAACTGGATTGCAGTGCTCTTAAAACCTTTTCACTTTGCTTTCAAGCTTGCAGTGCACTGACTGAGAAGTGGATGAGTGCTTTCTGTGATGAAGGGAGGGTCTGAGGAGCAAAGAAGCAGCGTAAATCCAAACCTGGCTGCAGTGAGGGAAGGTTCTCCCATTAGATCTTGGCTTTTGGAGACAGCTCACTGCTACCGTGGTACAGCTTTTACACGTTCCTCTTCTGTAGTTTTACTTTACTAATATAGAGGTGAGGTTCCTGTTGGTATAAATTCAACCTCACAAATTATGAGAGTAAAATTTGTTGGTAGAAATCCCCCCTTATGTAAACAAAGCACAAATTGTGCTGCTGAACCTCTGAGCCGGTGATTCTAGATGAGTCTCCTCATCTAGACAGGGGTTTAGAAACCTAGAAAACCTGAACTGATCGTGATTGGCTACACAAATGCAGAGCCTTAAACTGAATTGTGCCATTTGATTATCGATGTCATTCCTGTGTCTTGTTTCGGAGACAAACGAAAATACCAAGAATATTTGCCTGTTCTGTTGAGTTGTATTTACTGTTCAGTGTATAGATTTGGTCTCTCTTCAGTGTTAAGGTTGACTTTCTGAAAGATCATGAGATGAATGCTCCAGGTACGTCAAGAACAAACTGTGTTACCTGTCAGGTGATATTTAACATCCTGGGAGGAGGTGGCAGAGGGTCACACTTGGGGACTTGAGCAGGGAGGAGGAATAGGGAGTGATCTGCTCATAAGGGGCTCCCTGCTTCTTCTGCAGGGACTTCAGTTTCTAGCCCCAGACTAGGAATTTATTTTCTTAAAAAACCAACAGGATTAAGTAAATAAAAGAGAGGTAAGTGGAGATATACTGCAAACAGAAGTTTTCCAGACTCCCTTCTACTGGAGGGAAGGTGTCTTCAGGCAGCAGGGAGGGGATGCTGGAGGTGTGCTCACTCTCTCTCACTCCTCTGGAGGCACTGTGGATGGTATTACCGAAGGCTGGGAACCTTCTTCTCACCGGCTGCTGATACAAAGTCTAGGAGTAAAGGTTCTCAGATGGAGCAGCTTCTCCATTGACCTTGCAGGAGAGTCTCCACCACAGCTTTGCCTCTGACTCCTCTCTGCTCCTGCTGCTATGGCCCCATCCTTTTCTTGGTCTCTAATGGCAGGACTAAGTAGGTGGGTTTTTTGCACGTCCAAGTAAGAATAAATTACAGTCCCACCTCAGCAGGGAGCAGGTTCTTGGGATGACTGTGTTCCACAGGGCTCTGGGCACTAGGGAGGAGCAGAAGATCAGGAAGGACGGATAGCTCCCTAAGCAGCAAAGGTATTTAAGTGGCTTCATGTGGATGTTGCTGTGTTTTGCCTACCTGCCTTCCTGCCTCTCCTCAGCACTTTCTCTCCCGTGCTCCCCCCGTGAGCACACCCCAGCGTTTGCTTTGTCCCCCACCCTGGTTTTTGCTGGCTTAGTTTCCTGCAGGGTTGGGTGGCTGGAGCAGCTCACTGCAGGTGCCTGCGGGGCAGGGGAGGCCGGGAGAGCAAAGCCAAGGGCAGGAGAAGGACAAAAGTGCCAGCTTAGGTTGGCTTAAACTGTCCTTGAACTGTACCCTCGGTGAGCCTGACGTGACTTGGAGAGAGGTTAACTTAAGCTCACATTTAAATACCCTCCCGAGCATGCTTTATGGGACATCTGCTTGCAAACCCGTGGCTAGTTGACTTTTAAAAATAGATTCACAGGTCACTTCAGCCACTGTTTTTCCAATTTGAACACAGATATTGATACTCCCCCCCCCCCCCCCCCCCCCATTTTCCCTTTGTGACATAGGAGTTTGTAAATAACCCCCCCTGGACTGGAACATTCTGTGTTCTGTAGCTATTTATCTCCTCCGTTCAGGTGAAAACTGTTCCAGATATTAAATGTGCTGTTTCCATCAGCAGTGGGGAATAATGGGTTTCTGTATAGATTTTGGTGCTTTAAGTAACTTTTTTTATGATGACAGTTAAAGAAAAAGCATTATGAAGTGGAATTTAGCATACTACAAATGTTAAAATGCATTCCTAGTTCAGTGTGAGACCCTATTAATTCATCACTGGAGTATAATTTTACTCTAGTACTTTTTCCTTGGTTAGGATCTTAACGGAAATTTGAATGCAGGTTTTTTTTAAGCTAACAGACTGTTGTGTCTGACTCAAAGCTGATGCTATTGTTCTTTTGCTTTTTGTGGGTAACTTTTCTGGCTTTCCTGGAAGATTTAAGGTCTGGGTGGTGTAAATAGGCTATTGTGATCAAGACAGAAGTCATTAATTTAAGAGGGGTAAAATTCCCATCATTTCTATCTTAAATGTATATTTTTCTTTTTTCTATTGCTTCCCGTTAATCTGAGGATGCAATTTATTAATGGTTTGCTCACCATATGCTGGGCTAAACACAGGACAGAATCAGGAAAGAGCTAAAGAGCTTTATCATTCAATCATTACATATCATTTGCTCATTGGCAAGACACTTCTTCAAGCAACCATCTAAATGAAGTGTGTTCCAACCAGGCCACTGTGCAGTCCCACTGGATGGGTATTTGTATGGGAAATTTTCAGGAAAGGAGAAAGAAAAAGGCCAAAAAAGCAGCTGTGTTCTTGGGCTGTGTTAATTTACAGACCTGAAGCTGGGGTATGGAAGTCTAATGTTGGAATTAGTATTTTGTGAAGTCATCAAATAGATATTTTAAGGCTGGGAAAGGATTTCCTGAGGTCATTAGCATTCTTTTCATGTGGCATAACAGTCCTGTCCAACAGTAATGCAGTAATCCCTCATTTGGAGAACCCTTGAAGGCACAGCCTCCAAAACATCACACTGGACTTTATTTCTGTGAAAACTCTCTCTCAAATTCCGCTCACAAAGCGACTACTTTTAAGGGTCCTGCCGTTCTGGTGAGACCACTGTGGCTCCTCACTTAGCTGAATTGCTCTTTAAACTATTCATTTGGTCAGGAGAGCAATTAACTAAGTTTCCATATGCAGGCGACAGAAGCAGCCAGTCGGTTGACCATGCCTTTGAAGGTGTACTCCAGTAACGTGTGTGCCTCAGCAGCCTCAGACCTGCTTCCCGTCTGCATTTTGAGGGAGTATTCCTGAGCTGACAGTTACCTTTTTCTTTCTCTTTCCCCCCCTCCCCCCCCCCCTTTTTTTTTATAACCCCCTTTAAATTCCTTATGTTAAATTTACAAACCTAATTAATACAATTTCTTTCCTGTAGGTTCACTCCATGATGGCTCAATTAGAGTAGCAGTAGAACTGTGGTTCAATATTCAGGCCAGCTTCATAATTGAAAACACATTTTCTTCTCAAAAGCTGCAGCTGGTTTGGTTCTGCTCATGCAGAAAAGGATATAACCTTGCATAACATAGGAAATGAACGGTTGAGAGAGAAGCCAAATTCAATTTCAGTCAGATATTTTGAGGATAAGTCCATGATCTATGGAAGCAAGGGAATGAAAAGTGTGTGTATGTGGAAAGCAGCGTATTCAGCACTCTATTAATCACGGCGAGCCTGGGTGCTGTTGTGTGCTCTTGCCTTAGCACTGATTCTAGTACAGAGGCTGGAGAGCAGCCAAGCACTCCAGAAGTTAACCTCTTAAAGACCCTGAGCTGCTTTCTGTTGAATAAATGTAATTTTGTGGTCAGAAATAAATGCTTGTGATGTAGCAGGAGCTTTGAAAACAACAGCGTGGCAAAGCTATTACAAATTGCTCTGTGTTGGGGAAGTCAACAGCATACATCAAAACTCAGAGCTCACGTCACGCTGATTTAGGCCCAGAGCTTTCCTGCTTTGCAATGAAAGTCCCATTAAACAACCCCGTGTAACAAAACGGAGCAAATCTAATATTTTTGGCTTTTAACTGTTTGCTTTTAACGTCCACTCCACGGGGTGTGGGTGGTGGGTAATTTCCTTTGTCTGGCAGGAGCACGGGGATGGTTTTGTGTCTCATCTCAATCCCGTTGCCCGGTGCTTGGGGGTTGGACTCGATGATCTCCAGAGGTCCCTTCCAACCCCTCCCATTCTGGGATTCCAGCCTGGCGGGGCAGGGGCGAGTTGCACAGGCTGTCTTTGGGGTAGCACAGCTCAGCAGCCTCTCCTTTCTTTGTTTACACAAGTGTGTAAATTTTTTATTTATCTATTTTTTTGGGACTGGCTTGATTGCAGTTGAAACAACATCTTTCCTGTGGAAGGTGATTTCAATAGAGATGAGCATCTCAAAGGCAGATGAGCTCTCCATGATGAGCTTGTTGGGGTGTCTGTGGCTCGAAACATCCCCGGGAGGAGAGCTGCTTAACTGCAGCCTGGGGGACAGGACTGTAGAAACTCTCATACAGTCAGAGCCCCTCCTGTATCCTTGCCTTAACGATACCTTCTTGCAATGAACCTCTGCTGCTGGGCTAAGAGGCAAGGTCCCAAACCAACTGGCACCGTGCACCCTCCCAAAGCTCTTGCAGGTCCATCCCCATCCCATCCAACCTGCAGGCAAGTTGCACCGAGACAGCAGCTACTCCTAGGGTAACTTTGGGGAGGATCAGCCCAAATCCTCTTATTTTTATATAATTGACAAAGTGCTGAAATGCCTGTTGGCAGCTGGTGGGCTGTCTATATTAAGGCCCGCTATACCACTGCCACACGCTTGGGTGAAATGGTAACAGTGGTGGGAAACTATTCATGCAAAATTGAGACAAGCAGCACTCTTTCAGTTCACAGTGTCAGGAGGATCTTCTCATCCTCTTAAAAAAAGAGAGCTTGAAGTGTGCTGGAAGGAATGGGGATGGGAGGGCTGTGCTGGGCGCGGTGTTCTGCCGAGTGGCATTATACTCCAGTCTCTGCTTCTCCAAATGCAGAATTATTTCTGTATTTATTACAAAACGATTATGAAGCTCTGTACAAAGCCAGCGTCTGGTCTTGCTTTGCTGTAATAGAGAAGCAAAAGGGGAAGCTCAGTATAAAACATTCACAAAAGGTTACATGTGGGTATTTCTGTGCAGGTGGATTTTGCACAAAGGCAGTTAATGAGCTCATTCGTGCAAGGATTCCTCTGCCCTAATTTTTAACACCACATAAACAGGAGTTTGGATCATCCATAAGGGAGAAAAGTGATGGTGGGTTCTAGGTCGCTATTCAGAGGCAGGAGGAGAGGCTGATGGGCAGGTGAAAGCACCCACTCACTTTATTGTGCAGCTCCTTCTGCTGCTGGGGGGCTGGAGGTGCTGTCAAGTAGTGCCGGTTGCTCTGCCCTGGCAGGAGCACCACTTTCTCTTTCTCTCCTCCTTCCCCTGCCCCACTTTGCCACACCAAGCATGGCTGGGCTGGCTGCAGCAGGAGATGCTCTCAGTCCAGCCTTGTGCTCTTGCAGGGCCTCGAGGATCGAAAGTGGCAAGCTCTGACATCTCCCTGGTTAGTGACCTAGTGAATAATTTGCTGATCTATTCTCTAGAAAGATTTTCTTTCAACTTTTTGGGGAGTATACATCCCCTGGATGGAGGTCATCTTTTTCTTACTTCCTGACATGGGTTTTACCTTTTTTGCATGACAAAATTTCACGACTGGCCTGTGCCAACCAAGGAAAGAGGCTGCGATGCAAACTGTAGAATTACAAGGGTAGATAATTATTCAAGCACATGAGGTGCCCCAGCCAAATTGGGACACCCCAAATGTGGTTTGACATGGGTTCTTCAAAGGTTCTTACACCCTTCAAACGTTCAATTACAACACTACTTGACTAATAACTAGCACCCTCACTACTGATTACTAATCAGAGTAAACCTTTGCAAATCAGATCAGTTTCTGCAGCATTCTTGCTGCTTGTCTGTGGATCCAGACATCCCTGGAGTTCATCTTGCCAGAGTTACGATTCCAGAAACCACTGGGAGGGTTTAAATAACGTGTCAGAGGGCCTAGGGTGCTGGCATTATCTTGGTTTCCCAGGGGTATCCTTTATCCTTCATGGACATCTCTAGGCTTCCATGAAGCAAAGTCCTTATTTGTGTTTTACTTCAGCATGAACAATACCAAAGTCTCCAGTAAAATTCTTCTGCCCCCTGACATTACAGTGCAGAATGTGAACTAATTTATACATTAACAGTTAGTGCACTTTTGTGCTGTAAAGACTGATGGATAGAATACCGGGGGAAGGGAATTTTCCTAACGCCCAGCACTTTGATGCCTCTTTTGCCATCCGTGTTTGGCATTCTGGTTTCACGCTGGTCCCTCTTACCGCAGGACTGCCTCTGGGCAGGGCCCTTCCCCAGCCCTGGGGCCCACTCCTCCCTCATGCTGAGTCCAGCGAACGCAGAGGGTGAGTCGGTTCAGCTTGCCGGCACGATGGAAGATAAATTTGTTCTCTTCCCTCGTCGCTTGGTTCCTCCTGGAGTCAGCGAGCTGGGTCACGCTCCGGCAGCACGCTCGCTGGAGCCGGTGCAAGAGAAGCAGGAGCCGGTGGCCTGAGGCAGGAGGGCAGAGCAGAGCAGGGCTGCTCCCTGTGGTGCCTGCCTGGCGGACGGAGCAGGAGCCGAGTGAGAGCAGCAGCTGAGGAATGCCCGGAGAGGTGTCTGAGGGGGGTTGTCAGAGGGTCCGGGAGAGGCTCAGCAGCGAGGGCAGAGCCAGCGCCACTGTGCTGGGAAGGCAGGGTGGCCAACAGTAAAAGCTGTTTAAACAAAGCTGTCATTCTGCTGTCAGTATCGGCAGGCACGCGTTGGGCTGGGCTCTTTCCCTGGGAAGGAAGATCAAAGATTGTAAAAGCCACAAGAAGCTGTCCTCTGAGAGCGGAGGAGCTGAGCTTTCCTTGGAGGATGGCAGCGCTGTTTGTCTGGGAAAGTCGGGATTTATCTGGGCATGAAAGGAAGAGAAGGTTTCAGGGGTTCAAGGTTGCGGCTGTTGCACAGTGCAGGGGAGCAGAACTGAGAAGTGGAAGGATTTGAGCCCTCCTTAAAGCTCTCTCCTTAACTCGAGGTTAAACCAACAAGCTGGTGAGGCGGACGAGCTCTTTCCTGGTAGCGTACCTGTGCACTGCACCCAGGCAGCCTGGCTGAGCACACTGCTGTTGGAGCCACTGGGAAGTCCTTATTTCTGGTAAAAAATGTATAGCGCAGCTCAAATACACGCCATATGCTTTAAGCAGCTGCACAGGAACAATTTCCTTTTAATTGTGCTTCAAAAATCTTTTAATTGCAGCAAAGATAAAAGAAAAATTGCTATTTTTACTTTTTCTTTTGTCAGCAGCAAAGCGAACTCCATATTTTTACTAATATGTAAAATGAAAATGTTATCTTTTTATTAAGTAATTTATTAATATAGATATGTTGGTATTAAGAAAAGAATGTGCTTCCCATAGCGGCTGGGGGACTGTTCTGTAGCAAAGAGCAGCTCGAGCTCCGTTGTGGGGGCTTTGGAGAGAGGCCGGTGCCATTGCACAGCGCTGCTGGTGCTCCCTTGGATGCCAAGGCATCTCAGGAATAGAGCGCAGCGTAAACTCACCGTGCCTTCACGAGCTGTTGTTGCCGTGTCCTTCCCTTCGTTTAATACATTTCATACCATTCTTAATGGAGTTTTGGTGGCTCGAAGTAATCGAGGACAAATGGAGAAACTTTAGTGCTGGAAAACAATGCGACGAAAGATCTGGGAGGGAGCTTTGCAAACGAAGGAGCTTTGCAAACGAAGGCGGTGGGTGCCTCGTTAAGGCGTCTGTTTATTAAAATCTGGAACAAAACCCGACTTGTTTTTAAGTCGTTTATTTTTGCTCCTTAAGTTAGTTCCAGTGCAAGACAGTGAGAGATGTCTCTTCCATGTTAAGGTGGCTAATGAGAAGGAGAATTGCAACTGAAGACTGGTGGGGATAAGCAGAAGCATTAGGACTACCAAGTTCCTGTTTAGCGTGGGCACGCGATCACTTGTGTCCCAGACGCTGGTTATTGTCCGGCAGGCAAATCACCAGCACTTGGGCAGTGCCATGGGCACAAAAAGCAACGTGAGCCCTTCACCAAGGAGTTGTCTTTGGGATGCCAAGCTGTCCAAAAGAAAAACGCAGCAGTGGTGGATTATCCAAGAGGATCTGTCAGGAGCAGCACATCATGGCCATGGTCCGCTCTCGGGGCCTGCAGATCTGGTAATGTGCCGGTATCTCCTCAGCTTAGAGAATTGAAGTGTTGATGTCTGTCAGTCCCAGCTTCCTTGCAAAGAGCTTTACCTTCCTGGGTCACCTTTCCACTCTGGAGCACAGTGGTGCAGTGTTCTGTCTGCCCATGGTCCATGAGACACACCACATACAGGACAGCGCAGCAGAGCATCCCGCATCTGCAGACCTGGATGCAGAACCCACGTGATTTGTGGGGCAGCAGACACCAGACTTGAATCAATGCTGAAATTTCTTAGTGTGTGAAGAGTGAGAGTTCCAAAATAAAGCCACACACTTTTCTTCTGTCTTGTTGAACTTGACTGGACATAGCTGATATGGAAAGAGGCAATGGTCAGATAAAACTACATTCAGCATGTTCCCTAACATAGGTGTCCAGCTTTATGGTGCTTACCTAAATGTGGAGGTAAAACCACTCATTTTATTGATGATATTTTGATTTTAGTCAGATCTAGGAGGTTTTAGAAAGATGCCAGATGCAGAATGGGAGCAGACTGAGGTCTTCGTGGGCAAGCTAGAGAGAAATGATTATCATAGAATGGTTTGAGTTGGAAGGAACCTTAAAGATCATCTAGTTCCACTGCCCCTGCCATAGGCAGGGACACCTCCCTGCTCTCTAGATGAGGTTGCTCAAAGCCCCATCTAACTTGGTCATGAACACATCCAGTGATGGAGCATCCACAGCTTCCCTGGTGACAATGTCTCACCACCCTCAGAGTGAAGAACTTCTTCCTAATTTCTAATCTAAATCTACCCTGTTGGAAGCCATTAGCCCTTGGCCTGTCGCCACAAGTCCCTATAAAAAAGTCCCTCCCCAGCTTTCCTGTGGCCCCCTTCAGATACTGGAAGGCTGCAAGAAGGTCTCCCCGGAACCTTCTCCTCTGCAGGCTGAACCCCCCCAGCTCTCCCAGCCTGGCTCCCAGCAGAGGGGTTCCAGCCCTCCCAGCATTGCTGGGGCTCCTCTGGCCCCGCTCCACCAGGTCCCTGTCCTTCTTATGGAGCGGGCTGGTGTCGCGCAGCCTCCAGACGAACTCGGTACCCTCAGCAACAACTCGGGAAAGCGCTTGACCTTGGAAAACAAAGGTGGATAAAGGGAGGCCTGCTCTGAACCGGGGTCTCGCTGCAGCTCCCTCCGTGTAGCTCTGGTGATAGTTTCAAGATGAAGAGTGTGCTAAGGAGGGAGGATTCCTGGTGTCTCATTTCTGTTATCTCAGGATAGCGCCAGTGGTATTATCAAGACAAATAGTATGCCAGAACTTAAAAGTGAACATATGTTTATGGGGGTGGTGGGGAATACAGAGGTCACCGTTGTTTCTTTCTAGTCAGAGAAGACATAATGGGGCCTGGTTTAGATAAATTAAGATTTGGAGCTAAGCTCATGTCAAGACTACGCTGGTGTAATTATAAGCTGACTTCTTTTGGGGTCCTTGAAGTTTTTAGAGTCAAATAAAAATGTTCAGCGAGAGTTTTATAATGGAGCTCAGCGGTTTTAATGTGAGCTGATTGCAGCTCATCCTTGTTGGCTCCCGAACTAATTTTACTTCGGTTTGAAAATTTTCCAGTGACCTTCCAAATACTTAGTTCCGTGTCATTTCAGTGCTCTGTTTCCTCTGTTTCTGGACTTCATTTATATTTTGCTATTTTTGATGTCTTTTTTTCATCCCGTATTTCCTTAGGCAGCTGGAAGCTGGCATACTTAATTATTCTTTTATTCCAGTTCAAGTTGTCACGGTGCTTTTTCAAAGTTTTATTTCAAGATATAAAATAGTTGCAGTGCTCATTTTTTCTAAATTTTATTTCAAGATATAAAGTAGTTGCAGTGCTCTTTTTTAATAGAGCTGTAGACTGGACAGATTGATTATTTCTGGTTTGGTTTTTGTTTGGTTGGGTTTTTTGTAAACGTCTAAAACATAAAAAAAAAAATCTTTCTGCCTGCTTGGATTGTTTGCAATTCTGGTTCTGGTTTTGGGTTGGGGAAAAAAAGGTGTGAAAGTTCCTGTGATTTACAAACTGCTTCCATCAGAAAGTCTCTGATTTCCTTGGAAGATGTTTCAGTTCTGTTTTGTGTTTCACTCGCTGTGTAGCTGGTAAGGAGCGAACAAAAGATACCTTTTGTAATACTTCAGGAGAAGAGAAGTAAAAATGCCCTTTATTAAAATGGGGGGGTGTGGGGTGTGTGGAAGGGTAATAGTACCAGGACAGATCTGTTTTCCTTCACGGAAATGCAAGCATTTGAAATGCTTGGGTTTTCATAAAAGGGGCAAATTAATTTTTCAAAATACAGTACGGAATCAGTTCTGCAACGCTAATTGTGTTTAATAATAGTAATTGAAATTTGGCTGCACTCTGCTGAGCAGCAGTGAGAGAAGATTGTACGTGGGAACGTTCAAGTCCAGAAGTCTAACATATGGTGTGCTCTGGCCTTCCAAGTCTGTCTTTATGTACCCATGAAATATCTCAACTGCAAGAGCCTTTCTGAGGGCTGCCCCCTCCTTTCTCGCCCGTTCACGAGCGGTGTCTGATGCTCCCCGGCATTGATTTGCGCTACCCGGTGCCTCTCTGCCTTTGGCAGTTCATTCCATATTCTAATTTCAAATACTCTTTGTGTGAAAATGTTCTAACCGAATTACTTATGTTCTCATTCCCTAATGAGCATCAGTCCATCTGTGATTGCTTGAATTCAAATTAATAAATGGGTTATTCACAACCATCAATCCCTTGCTCTCCAGCACGTCGTACGCCCTGTGAGATTCCAGTGCCTTGCCGTAGCCTTTCTTGCTAAACTAAAAAGCAAATGTGCCCGGCATGGCTTAAAAATTTCTATCTGCTCTCCGCGTCCTCACACATTTTGGCCTCTGCTGCTTGTTTATCATCTTTCCATACCTACCCTTTTTTTTTTTTTTTTTTTTACATTTGTAAGAGTAACTTGCAAGCAGGTCGGGTTTCAGTCGCGCTGCACCTCCACCGAGCTACAGAAATGAATCCAGATTTTGGTGGGCGCAAGCAAAACAGGAATTTGGGTTGTTTCTCTAAATACAGTCTTGTGTCACAGTGACTTGTCTCTTCACAGCCTCTCTCGCTGTATCTCTCCAGATTTCCTGGCTGCTGCCAAACGCTGTGCAGATGCTTTCGGTGTCCTTACTCTGCTCCTTGACCCCTCCCCTCGAGTCTTTCCATGGTTTACATGTTGCACGTTGTGCTTCTGTGTAATTTCTACAATTGTCCTTGTCCTTTGGTTTTCTGGCCTTAATCCTCTCCGTAATGATCTCCACAAGTCACTTATCAGCCATAAGACTAATCTATACCAGTCACGTGGCATTCCTGCGCTCTGCTCCTGAGCACTTCGCCTCTGAACTCCCTCCATTATTTTAATCATCTCCATTGTAGGACTTCTCCGCCCCCCCAGAAAGGAGAACAGCCCTTCCCAAACGGGTTTTCATACAAAGTACACAGAAGTGGCACCAAACCCGACCCCGCAGAGCCCTCCTGCTTATCTCTGCTGCTCCCCATGCCACTTCCCCTCGCGGGCACCCTCTGCATCCTGCAGCCCCGCTGCTGATTCCATACCATCTCCTGCCCGGGCAGTGAAATACCAGATACTTTCCTGAAATACAGACCTAGTAAACTCGAGTCCATTGTTTCTGCCTTATCTACCAAATCAATAACATGGTGAAAGAATTCAAGGACGTTTTTCAGACAGGACCTTCCTTTTTTAGCAGGTGGTGACGTACGCACCTTTAAATGGTTTTGTAATATCAGCTGCTTTTCAGACAGACCAAAGAACTGATACCAGGCTTTTGTACCAAGCTCTTCCGATCTTTCCTTGCTTTTGATTAAAATATAGGAACAATAATCTGAATACTTTTTCGTTTCCTGATTTGGCAGAACTGTGTCAGGCTTTCCTGTTTTCCTCTCTGCCTCTTTCTGCTTTGGAGTATTGATTCAGTGGATCTGCTCTTGGGTCAGTTTGGTTGGCTTTTGTCAATATTTGCTATTTGTAAATCCTGTTTTCCAGTGGATTAGGAAAATACATGTTTACCAAAAAAACTTGCTGTGGAAAAAGTAGTTTATTCCCAGAGCCATAAAGCTGCTGTGCTTTGTAAAATGAAGTTTTCGATGAAAATACAGATTTGGGGGAAAATAACAGGTGGTGTGAGGTAGAATTTTCCCCTCAGCTGGGCAGACAGCATCTTGCACAGATAATACTGTGTGTGTTACAAAATAGGAAGAGAAGCCAGGCAGAGGAGCCTGGCCGAGCTCACGAGGGCAAGACAGCAGAGGCTCTGGGGGGCTGTGCCTGAGCTTGGTCGGAAAACTCTGCACGGAGAAGATTCGCCGTTATTTAGTGTTAAGTATCCCAGGGTGCCCAACAAATACATGTTTTCATCCTCTCATAGGCTTAGTGGAAATAGCAGAAGAATGCCTTTGCCACAATAAAGGCCGAGCGTGACACGAGGAGTGCTCGCGGTTCCCGCTTGTTGTGTTAGATCTTAGTGGTGAAGGAACACAGTTGTTGAGGAGAGAACCTGTCTGGCAAATACCGTGGGTTTTCCCAAGGTTTAAAGTAAGGAATCACAATAGACAGCAACGTTCATAAAAATCTTGGTGCTTGCTATTGCGCTGGAACAGGACTTCAAATAATATTCAGTACCAGAAATACTGTTACAGGGCTGTTCGGTAGCAGCTGCACACAGGAGACCTGGGTTCCCTTTTTATGTATTAACTAGTTCAATATGAAATGTTTTCATTTATTTGTATAACTCTGAGTGTCAGAGCTGTGTTGGAACAAAGCTAAAAGGCTTCTTTTCTCATCACCCCTTTTAGATTGACGCATTGGGTAAAAGGAGCAAAGAAGCAGAGGCAGCCTTCTTGAATGTGTATAAGAGATTAATTGATGTTCCAGGTAAGCAAATTATTTCCTTATTCTGAAAAATGGATGGTTTATGTTCATGTGACTGCTACGGGGCATTTTTTTCTACCTTTGATAAGGTAACTGTGAGTGGTGGTTTTATTCTGAAACTGATAGGCTCCAGAATTGGTTCTGATAGAAAGAGCCGTAACCAAGGCACATTTCATGGCTCCCCTTAAACTGTTCATTGCATTTACATTTTATTGTTTGTATGAATCATTTTATATTATTAAGATATTGTGTGATTCTCGGTAATTTGTTTATTAGAGGGTTCAGACATTTTCAACAAAAAAGGAGATACATCTTGAAGCAGCAATATTTGTACTTTGAAAGGAAAGAAAAATTTTCATACCTTCCAAAACCAAAACAAAAGCCTTGCCGCGGAGGAAATCGCTACCAAATTCAACTCTGTTCGGTATAAGGTGATCATAAATTTTATTCGAGGATCTTTATTGTCTCTTTTTTCGGCTTTCCTTTATGTTCAGCATCAGAAGTTTCCAGTTCATTTCTTTTTACTCTTGGGGAGTTGATATTTTTTCTTTTCCCCAGTGTCTGAGAAGGTTCTGTGTTTTGCAGCCGTACCCAAAGGTGAGAGGGAGTGAGGAGTCCAAGTCTCCCCTTCCAAATCTCGGCCTGACCAAACTGCTGGTGTACGACAGTGCGTGTGTAGGAATTTATACTTTTATTAATCATTGACATTGTATATAGTATTCAAAATACTTACCCCAAGAGAGGTTTTGAGGTATAATTAATACTGCTAACGGGTTTTAAGGCCTCATTGCAAATGCACCCCAGCCTTTGCTCGCTTTACCTTTTAAGGAGCACATTTCACATGGGGATAAATAAAGTTCAAATAAAACTATTTTTGTTCATGTTTTGCTTACAGTTAACTGGTTAAAAGGACAGTGTTTTTCAGACGCTCAGAGCTAACGTTTCTGTTTTTACATTCATAGTCAAGCAGTGCCCAGTGGCCATACCTGTTGTACGAAGTGCAGTGTCTGGAGAGAGATGCAGCAGCTCGCCCCGCTCATCCCAGACCGCAGTTGCCTCAGAAATGCTGGGTTTTAGGTTAATCACCTGTGGCCTGTGAGGTTTTGCTTATTTGTTTCCTGCTGATACTCTTCGTAGCGTTCCGTCAGCCAGCAGCTTCTGCTGTGCGTCTGCTGGTGCCGTGGGAAGAGGAGGGTCCGACGGGCTCCTGGGCGCTGCCTGCGGGGCACAGCCACTTGGAGCTGGCCCGAGCAGCATGGGTGTGGGACGGGCCCTGGCAGCTCGGTTTCGTAAGGAAACCCCAGTGTGGAAAGGCACCCAGCGCCTGCAGCCGGCAGGTCCCCCGTGCAGCGCCGAGGAGGAGCCGCAGCCCGGCCTGCGCCTCTCCTGCCGTAAGCCGGGAGGCGAGGAGAGTTGGTTTCTCAAGCTCTGGCTTACTTCACCACTGAGCAGTTGTGTCAAACAAGAGCTGGGTGGGATCCTTTGCTTGCTCTCGTGCAGAGGGTTTTTTTCTGAAGCCTGGCATTAGCGCAGGGCCCGTGTCTGAACCGAGGCCTGCGGAGAAGGTAGGGCAGGTATCCCACCCTTGCTGTGGGACCACCTGGAGCTGTGCTGCTGAGGGACGTGGTTTAGTGGTGACCTGGCAGTGCTGGGGGAACGGGTGGACTCCATGAGCTTAAAGGGCTCTTCCAACCCAAAGAATCCTATCACCTAAATGGTGAGGGACTTTGTCAGTGCTCGTTTGTAGGAGAAAGAATATCCTCCTTTCCTGTGTTTGCAAGAGCAAAATTTACACGCCTTCTTCCATGCTTCAGGCTCCCTCTCCTCCAGCCCTCCCCTGCCTGTGCCTTATGTTATGTGTCAGGGAAACATTCCTTTGATACTCTAGCTACACGTAAAAATTTCGGCCTGGCGAAGCTGTGGGTGTGATGGAGTCGGGGGGATTAGAGCTATCTACAGGTTTGAGTCCCGTGCCCTGTCTGCAGGCCTGAGAGGCCCCGAGGAGAGCACTGATGTTGCTAAAAGCGAATTCCAGGTGCTTGGGGAGGAGCCCGGACACTCTCCTGGAGCTGCGTGCAGGCGTAACAAATGCTCGCTGTTTACAACACATGCTGCGAGGGAGAGGAAACCGGGAATGGATGGCACTGGCACTCAGCACGACGGGGCAGGGCTGAGTGAGGCTTGCGCTCTTTGGGGCTTGCTGCATTGCGCTGGGGTTTTTATTTCCCTCTCCTCTCGTGTAGACTTCGACGTTGGGCATGTATTTGATCTTTCAAGGTCCCTTCCAACCCCTGTCAGGATTCTGTGCTGTCTCTGTGGAGGGCTTCCCTTTGCAAAGACCATCAGTATCCATTTATCACGCGTCTTGTCTCACCTCCACGTGGCTTTACATATCTTTTGACCTGTCCATTTGGTATTTCAAATATTTAGGTGTACTTTTAGCTCTAAAATCCTGCTGTGTTTTCTTTTCCGTGCGAGGAGGGAGCTGTGATGTTTTGAGGAAGCTATGCCTGGAATGCTGCAGAGTGGTTATTTAGCATTAAAGCATCACTGTTACGTGACAAGGGTGCAATTTTATCAGACTTTCAATATCCTTTATAGGACCGTGTAATAATTGCAGCTGAAGTCTAATTCCCAGCAGCCAATTTTATGGTTCTCGAGGAAAGTGTGTATTCCTCTCCTCAGTAATAATGTGCACACTTTATATAATTAAAAAGGGCTTCTATTTTAATTTTACTATAAAATGATCTGTATTGAAACTCCAGCTACGGTGCTTTATGGATTCAGCTAAGTTTAATGATTTTCTTTCCTGACTTGACCAGAGTTTTCACTTGGGCTCACCAGTAAGGAATTTGTGGGGAGGGTGGTATTTTACTTGTAAATTTTCCTATATTCATCAAGGGTTTTCCCTTTAAAAGATAAAACAGACCTTTCCATATCTCTCTTCAGCTTTAGGATACCATTAAAATAGCTTGATCATTGGTCTGGGCTGCAAATTTATCCTTCCTAAAGCGAAGTACATGTCAAGGAAAGCATTTTGGTTTATGTACGTTTATACAGCTGTAATTCTCACTCAGATCATTCTGTCTTGCTCGAGACTGAACATTTTTAATTAATGGAATTAATTTTCTCATTTAATTGCCTTATTTTCAGTATGCAGTAGAGAGCTGGAGAAAAGTGAATGCTGCCACATGAATTGCACTAATCAACAAGGTTGTCACAACTTACCTTTAAAAATAATGTGAATGCATTTATTTTGAAGTCAGGGGAGGCTGGGTCTGTATTTTGAGGAAGCTTTCTTCCATCTGTTCAAGATTTCTTTCTCTTTAGTTTTCTAAAATGAGCGTATTGTGTTAGCACCCTCGGCTTTTAGGGTCTTAATCTGGCAAACACTTGAAGTGAAATTGGAGCCCTGTTGTGTAAGTGTTTGAAGGAGCGGTGTTGCCTCGCAGAAGCAGTACATTCATAATTCTGTTTTTCTGAAGCTTGAAAAGAAAAATATTAAGCATGAAAAATACTAAAAATCAACTGTTTTTCTTTTTAAAAGGAACAGCGTTCACTACATTTTCTTTTTGAACAAAACTTGACTGTAATTTTAAAGTAAAAGTCAAAATGTGGAGCCCCAGAGTGAATGCCAGATGACAGTAGCTGGATAAACTGGTTAAATAGAGTTTCTCTTTATGCTGTGTTTTATTACTGTGCAATTACCACACAATGCCACAGTTGGATTTGCTCAGTTTGCAGTATTGCTCCTGTTAAGCACGGCTCTTGTGTAGGCAAGGAAGAAACAATTCTGGCTTTAAACAGAAAATCTGCTTCCTTGATGTGGTGACAATTAAACCGAATTTGGGTTCGGTTTCTCTTCTCCTATAAAAGCTGCTGGCCTATCTTCGGCAGTTGCGCAGCAAGTTTGCCAGCGCGGTACCCGCAGAGCCCGTCTCCTGCCCGTTCCTCTCTCCACCCCCCGCGGAACTGGGGGTGCCCGGGCTGCGGGCGCAGCAGTGCCAGCCCCGGCCGTGCCCTGGCACCCCGCGCTCGCCGCTGCTGCCTCCCCTCCCGCCCGGGGCTTTGCAGAACCGTGTTCCCAGCCCTCCCTCGCCGGGGGCACGGCACAGCAGCTCACCAGCACCCTGTATGAACCCAGTGGGAGGATGCCTGGTGCTTTTTCAGCACGCACAAGGCTGAGAATCGGGGTAGGTTAATGCAAAATACGCGCGCTCGGTTTGGCGGGGACTGCGCAGCCTCCTAGGGTTGAGCCACAAATGGTGTTCGTTTCTGCTTAATGGGAGTTTTCTCATCAAGAAAGTAAACGACTCTTAGGGTGTTAAAGGGGATGTACGGGTGGTTTTACTGGAGACTCTTTGTGGGTCTCTTTGTCAGCAGATTTGCCAAAAGTTTGATGCAATAGAATGTGTGTGACGTGGTTTTTAGCTCAGAGGACTTGCTATCTAAGGAAACTATAAAATAACAAAGAGGCTGAAAAAAAGGATTAAAAAAAAAAAAAAAAAAAATTATTATTATTTTTTAATGTGCCCTGTCAAAACAATTGAAAGCACCAACAGCATGAGGTGGCTGAAGTGGAAATTTTATCTTTCCCTTGCTCCTTGCCATCATAAACTGCAGGCCCTACCACAAGGGCTGGATCTTCCAAAGGGGTCTGGAGGAAGAGCAGGCTGGGTCCAGGGGAGGTTCCCACACACCCATCATTAGATGTAATGTTTTTGTTTACGTATAATCACAGTTCAGCGTTGCAAATTCAAACCGCCCTGCTTAGGGCTTTCTTTTTCCAAGGAATGATTTAGCTGAGGAAACACAAACTTCTTTTAAAATAAGTCATCAGCGAAGCCCAAAGTGCGCGCTCGGGAATTGCTTCTGAAGGCAGAAATGAAAATTTCTCACCCATAAAGAGAGCTTCGTTCTCGCAGCACAGAGCCCGTGCGAGCAGCGGCGTGAGCTGCCCTCCTTACCAGCAGCACTTGGGCTTATTTACAGCTCCCCGACAGCCTCCAGACCCGCATCGCTGTTCGGGCCGAGTGGAGACTTCATTTCAAGTGTATTTGATCTAAGGTTAAAAGCAAGAGAAACCCAGGTTTGATCCCCTTCCCCCAACCCCCCCAGAAAATAATAAATAATTATCAGCTTACGGTGGAGGTCCCCGCTGTGTCTGCTGTGTTTACACAGGTTATGTGATGCGTTTGGGCTGTTGGGAAGAGCGGTGTAATGTTAAGCAGGAAGCAGGAGGTTAATGCCAGCCCCGCCAGCAGAAAGTCTGTGCAGACCTGGGCAGAGCCAGGAGCTGTGCGCTGTGCGCTGTGTTTAACCGGCAAGCTGAGCGCGCCCAGCCTTTCCTGCCGGTTCAGAAGAGCTGGCTGCATGGAAATTCAGGGGAGATGTAAGGAGGGGGAAAGAGGAAGAAGAGGTTAAAGAGGTTCACTCCAAGGGACCGTGTTAAACATCTCCTAAACTAAAATACTAAAAACATAGTTTGAAAAAGTTAAACTTAGGAGAGCTCTTCATTGGGCTGATAGTTAATCGTTTGGAAAACCTCTGTCTGAGGAGCCAGCTGGGGTTATGTTCTTCCCTGAGTTTGTGGTGGATCAAGATGGATCAGCACGGGCCATTCTGGAGAAACATTTGGTATCATTACAAACACTGTGAGCAATTTCAGGCAGTTCCTGGTTTGTTAATAGTATGTGTCAAAATGGTCACCCCGTTCCAAATAAAAAGCATTTGAATAAAATTGAAGGAAGACATTCTATTCTATTTTTGCTGTCCCTAACTTTGCAAGGGAAATGAATATTCATAATATGTGCCTTTGCTCAACCTTGGAGGGAAAGCACTATTACAGTGAGTAGTCTTGGAGGCAAAATGAACTTGCTCATGGCTACCAGAAGGAGTGGACACCCCCGTGAACAGAGCAGGAGAGTTTCTTTCTAAACACACTCAAAATTCTGATAGAATTAGGCAGAAAAATGAGTATAGTTAATATGCACTGGAAAGAGTGAAAAGTGATAAACCCCCAGTGCTGCCAGCAGTGATTTTGCTTGTGACTGTATCCCATCTGAAGAACAAATCCTTGAAGCTTCACCAGCACTTTTAGTCCAGGTAAAAAGCCAGAGTTGCATAAATATACGGAAAAAAGCCCCAGTTCTGGAAGCTGGGTCTGGAAGAAAAGTTTGTACAGGAAAATTTAGGGATTAGGTGATTTTCCCCAAACTGTTCTGCAAACCTTTGCACGCAGAAATGCCCATGATGGGGCTGTGAGGGGCGGTTTGAAGTGCAAGCTGTAGCCTGGGGGTTTTGAGCAGCCTTTCGGTAGGGTCAGCAGCTGCTACTGGTTTATTTTCCAGAAGGGTCTGGCTCGCCTGGGATGCCGCTCCAGCCTTCGGGTAGTCCAGCGCTGGGGAATGTAGAAGTAGCTGGTAATCACTTCAGCCTCCTTCCCTCTGGGGTTTGAATTCAGAGCCATAGCATAAAATACAATTTTGGCTATGTAGCGGCTGAGTGCACCCTGGTAGGCCACACTGGGAGCATTACAGTTCTTTTCAGATGAAGCGCAAAGTCCTGGCCGAGTCTCGTCTTTAGTATTCACTCACTTTACCCTTATGTTTTGAAACCAATGTCAAAATAACTAAAAATAGCTCGGCTACATGAATATGTGGCTTGAAATTTGGCTGATCACATACTTTTTTCTTTTCATTTTTTTTTCGTTGAATTAATAATTGGATAAATTCCTTTGTAAAAGCTGGGATAAATATTCGAAGGAAGAACTATCCCTAAAGCATGCACTTTAAAAAATTTATTGTGTGGTTGTCAAGCCCTATTTTACTTGGTAGGCTGGAGGCACGGAAGGAAGAGGGGAGGTGCAGATAAGGGGAGGGATGCGATGAATAGAAGCAGGAAGAACACGCAGCATAAGGGAGAAGATACCGCTGCAGGCAGCGGTTGTGTTCACCTGGAGGTGAAAACTACAGCCCCCTTCAGAAGCTGTCACTTCAGGGAGAGGAGCCAGAGCTGCCCTAACCCCGGTGATGGGCACAGTGCCACGTGTTAGGAGCTAGAGGGGCAGGCTGTGGTTGTGATGGGGAATACTGGACTTTGCCTTTCTCGGTTGCAGGCATGTGAACTGGAATTAGAATAAACCCAGCTTTTGGAGGGTTTAGTGCTAAGTCTGTTCAGAAGCTTTTAAGAGAAAGAAGGGATGATTGTAGCAGAAATGCTTTCAAACATAGCGGAAGGTTCTTTTTTCTTTTCATAATCTGAAAGTAGGAGAAATTAAACTAAGAGTGGGAAAAATGAAAACTTTCAGAGTACAAGTGATCTTGTGTAGCTGTCCCTTGCTTGGCAGCGAGCTCAGTGTACAGGTCGTAAATTCCAATGTCTTCAGCCATTACTAGACTATGAGCCATCAAACTGGCACATTTTCAGTTACAGTGGCTTCTCTTGTAAGCCATTAGGTCTTTTTCCAGCTGACATATTACAGTGCAATAAAATATTGTTATCACCCGTGATTCAAACTTTATTTTGAATATTATTTTTTTTTCCTGCACATTTATTTTGGTAACTCCTTTGAAGGTACAGGAGACCACAGTGCAATTCATGAAGCAGTCAGTCATTTACTCAGCCTTACTTGACTCTTTTGGATACCAGATTTTGGTTGAGATGCAGCTCCTTGTCCGAGGCAGGGCCAGAGCATCGTCCCGGCACTAGCCACTCTAGAACTGGCAGATAAATAAAGGGTGTTTTTAAATAATAGAACCACCGTCTGGCCAAGGGATCTATATGACTGTGGTCAGTTTGGGTGTCTACCAGCTCGCATCATTCCACTTAACCCTGTGAGCACTGGAGAGTGCCGCCAGCGAGACCTTTAGCTGTGATTGATGGGGAGGAAAGGCGTCGGTTTGCTGCCACCTCCTCCTGTCCCCACGCTGAGGGGTGGCATCGGGATCGCTTTGCTGCTTTGCCACTTTCAGAGGTCGGCAGAAATTGAGGGTCCGCTTTTTGTGCGGGTGAGGAAGACGTGAGTCCCTCACCCTCTTGTGAGCGCTTTGAATTGGGTGAAGAGAACACAGAGTGGAGAGGGATGGAAGGAAGAGAGATCCCAGTCCTGTGTGATGGGTAGTAAGAAAATACATGCAATTCTTGATCGAAGGAAGAACCTTTTCATGTTTTTTATGAAGTGAGGGGTTGGAGAGATGATGAGCTTTGTTTCAAACGGAATTACGGCTATAACTCTTCTGTCCCTGGGCTACCAGAGTCATAGGGGAAAAGGAGGAAAGCTATCATTTATTCCATGAAATCTTTGTCTCAGTCTCTCTAGGCTATTTCAATTTACCCCTGAAATTTCTGGGGAATAATTAATGAATTAATTAAGTATGCTGTGAGGTGTTTGAATATTCAAAAGCTACAATGTAATTATTATTTTTTCTAAAACACATTTTCAGGTTATTTTCAGATACGCAGCCTCCCAAGAAAGCAGAAGCTAATAGAGCTTCTTCCTGCCTGTAAACCAGGGCCCGTTCTCCAAGAGAGATCCTGCCCTTGCAAGGAGCAGTGGTAGGGCTGAGCAGGATGCAGTTGGAAAGGCAAAAGCTTCCTTCTGATTCGTGATGGAAGTATTTTGACAGCAGAGCTGAACTTCTGGCTTTTTTAAAAAGTGAAATCATGTTAATAAAGTTGTGTTAAGGAACATTTTTTTTTTTTTCCCTCCCTCCCCTATCATTTTGTGTGGGCGTTTCTTGTGAGTGATCGC
Source organism: Todiramphus chloris collaris (assembly GCA_025345505.1). NCBI lineage: Eukaryota > Metazoa > Chordata > Aves > Coraciiformes > Alcedinidae > Todiramphus > Todiramphus chloris. The sequence goes on along the minus strand of JANVCC010000094.1, from coordinate 248,805 downwards.
TAAGAAAGCTTTGCTTACAATGTGGTTTAGGCAACAGAAATACAGTCTTGTTGAAAGCAGTGCATTGCCGTCGATGGATTATTTTTAGATCCAAACCTTAGGAAACACATTTCCAGTGATATAAAATATTAATTGCCCCTGTAGTTCTGGCACTGTTTCATAACTTGCTTTCTTAACGTTTCCAGTGTTAGGGGCCTGTAACGAAGAGGGAGGAGGGGACTTAGGAAAAGTCCTTTGTTTTGGAAAAGTCTCTTCAGAAGCTCCATTTTAAGATACTAGATGAACACACGTTGCGAACAAGCTGAGCCCGCAGGGCAGGGGAGAGCGGG
>JANVCC010000094.1:223586-234330 GCA_025345505.1 Todiramphus chloris collaris | reverse complement strand
AAGAAGCAAAAGAAATACACAGTAAGAAGCAAAAGAAATACACAGTAAAAAGTCTTAAGTATCAGCACTGAGGAGTCTGGAGTTTGTCCTAGTGACTGGTTGTTGTGATCTGAAAGTTGGAAATCATTATGTCACCTTGTTGTTTATCTTTTCAAAATGCCCCTGCTCCAAGCAGTACGTGCGAGGTGAGATACTGTCTGGGCTCGATGCTGGAAGGTGCCTTCCAACCAGATCACTTACTGAAACGAAAATCTTCGGGCAAAAAAGCTTCTGGCAGCCCAGTCTCTACAAACCCCCAGTCCCTTTAGCAGCGAGCAGGTAACTGGTGTGCAGTGGGAGCAGAGGTGCTGCCCGTGCCCCTTCCCCGGCCCCCGCGTCCCGCAGGTACCCGCGTGCAGGGCGCCGAAGGTGTTAATGACAAAAAGAAGTTTATTATGTGCAGTCATTGCCGTCTGTCAGCTGGAATATCAGAAGCTGAATTTGACAAGATGGCAGCAGCAAAGTTTTCCATGTGTAGGCTTGAAGTAAAATGTAATTAGCCTTTATGTGCAGAACAAGGATCCATTGATGAATACAGCTGGTCTTTGTTTTCTTCTGTCATTGAGTGTGGGAGGTAAAAGTGTTCTTCTTCATGTTTATTAATACAAGATTCCTTAGACAAATGGCAAGCACAGTTTAATATTTGTTGGAACACAGAGGGGCTTGCCAAAACAGTTGTTGTGTAAGAGGATTTCAAGGTTTTCAGATTATAATCATCTCTGGGTTAAATAAATGAATGATTACTCTGCCTTTTTCAATTAAAGAGGCACATCCTCTCTCCGGGCCTGATACTGATGTTGTTTGCTGTCCCACACGTTTCTATCAGCAAACCTGGATTTAACCAGCACTAATGAGTTTGAGCTGGAGATTCTATCGGAGCTGGAACTGAAAAGCAAACTCAGACTTGAGTTTCAGGAAAATTAAAGAATGTTGGGTTGTTTGGTGGGTTTTTAGTTTGGTTTTTGGTTTGTTTTGGTTTTTTTTTCCCTAGTGCAACAGACTTTTTTTTTTTTTTCTCTTCCTCCTCTGTAGAAAAAGAAACATTCTTGTGTGCATTTCCTTAGCTTTCCAGGGACACACTGTTCTCCTTGCTAACGTCGCTCTTTCCCTTCTGGTTCGCTGCAGAGTCCGAGCGAGCATTTGGGATTCCCAGCTGAGTGGTTAATGCTCCCAGCCAGAAGGGTTGGATTCCAGTTTTAGATCAATTCCAGAGCCACCTCTTTGCTCCGACCCCTTCTCTCCCCGAACCTAAATGAATTCTAATTGGAAAAGGATCTTGGGTTGTAGCACATACAGTAGGCTTGTTACATTACTGTTAACATGTGGGTTGAGGCTCCCTGCCTTTGATGAAAGAAAATATCGAATTTCACTGAAATGCTACATTTTTACCAGTAAATGTTAAGTAGCCTTGTGAGGATTTTAGGTACTGCCCCCCTTTCTGCAATAAAAAGCCTTTGTTAACATCACAAAGCAAATAAATGTTTAGGTTAAGGTTGCTAGTCAAAGCAGCTCTGCTACCAGTTCTGTTACCTAGGCCATTTCCTGAAAGGTGCAGGCTTTTTGTTCTTCCAAAAGCAGCGTATGCACAGAAAATGCACCGGGGAGGGAGGGGTTTATATTTACTAAATTAGTCATCCTAAAACACGTACTTTCAATAGCTGGTATATACTAACGGGATTTTGCATTCCCGTATAGGAAGCAGAGAATTGTTGTCCTTTCACAGGCTAAATATTATTTTTTACTGGCAGAGCAGCTGCAGATGACCCAGGAGGGGATACTGGTGTCACATCATTAACACTCTACGCTGGTGCAGTACTGCAGATCACCTCGCCGTATAGAGCCAGTGGACTTACTTTCATCCTGGACTGCATTTGGATGAGAACTAGATCTGGAAAGGAGCAGAGCACAGTTGATGAAGGCGCAGCCTGTGAGCTGGCAGGCCCCGTGTATGATAGAGATTTTCATTGTTTTAGGGCCTGAACTGGAAAACTTGACTCACAGGCTTTCAATATCAGTATTTAAAACTCGTTTTCTCCCGGTGGTCACAGAGCTCAGGTCAGCGAGGCTGGGGATACTGGGGTGGGCACTGTGCATGGGTCTCTTACTGGGTGGGCACTGTGCATGGGTCTCTTACAGAGGCCTTCTCTGCCCTGAAGAGCTTAGGCCATGATACAGGACAAGGTAAAAGAAGTTAAGGAAACAAAGAGGTAAAAGCTCAGGAGTGGGAGGACAGAGTACTGTAGCCTATTTTCATCCCTACATCCTGCCTGAAAATAAATCCCCAAGTAATCTGCACAAAGTCAGAGGTGGGTGACAGATGGGGAGTGCTGGGGCCAAGGCAGGCGATGGTGTCGGGCAGGCAGGAGGGCTGCAGGGAGGGAGAGAGCTCCTTCCTTACCTGCACAGAGCCATGAGGCACTCAAATCTCTGCCTCTGGGGACAGGAAGAGGTTTTGGGGATTATACACCAAAAATACAGTAACAGAAGGAGGGGTGCCTGTGGGGTTTGGGGGTTTTGACTGTGTGAGGTGAAAGATGCTCCTCTTCTGGCTCACTATCAAACAGACCTGTTCTTCAGGCATCCATGTGGAATAAAGTCCTAAAGAAGTGACTTTCTGCAGGGCAGGAGTGTGGGATTGGGCTGGAAGGCAGAGGAGCAGTAGTTCTAGAGGATTCATGAAGAATTATTCTGCCTAAAGTTATGTGATAGAATTGGAGTTCAAGTATTCATGTGAAATCTTCTGTTACTCTGGGGCAAATCTCAGTTAACTTGGACTTCAGGGGAATAATTCCCAATATCTAGTGAGAATTGAGTTTGGCCTATGAATTATTTACTTTAATTTTTTTTTTTAACAAATCTTTCTTGTTTAAGTGCCGGCTGGCACCAATAGATCACTCCTCAAATGTTTGCAGTCTTCTATTTTGATGGTGCTCAGGGTCAAACTGAATAAAAAATAAAGTCGTGCTCCCTCCAGCATCACAGAATTACTGTGATAGATGGTCTCAAATGCTGCTTCCCCCCACTCAGCATGAAATACTGTAGTTAGGGTGGTTGTGTTGTACGTGACATCGAATAGCTTCTGTTTGCGGTGCCTTTAAGGTCTTAAAGTTTCCTATTTCCTGTTCTTTTGATGAGTCATTAACTTCTAATGCTCATTGCTGGAATTATTGCTGTATTTAAAGTGATTTCCCTAAAAACAGGAGATGGAGAACTTCATAGGCCATGCCTGTTACAGTTTTTTCTCTTCTTAAATTTCCTCGTCCTCCTGCCATTGGTGAAACCCCAGGAGTGGTGGTAATGGGGCGATGAGAAGGCAGGGAAGATGTTACAGAGAACTCTTTTTTTATTTTTTTTGGTTTTTTTAAGGAGAAAAAGTGAATGTCTTAAAGCTTAAAGAAAGCTCTGTCTGCATTTTACAATTTGAGATACTTGTTAAAAGTTTTAACTGTGCCTTTTGCAAAACTCAACAGGCTGACAGTCATCACGTAGCATCAGCACTGTGCTCGAAAACCCAGAAATGAAGATGAATGCAAATACTTGGGAGATCTGCTTCTGATTTTGATTGGAAGCTCTTATTTGAAATAGGGCTTGAAAGTCCATCTGCAATCCAGCCTTTTTTGTCAAATTTCTGATTCAGCCTACAGGCAAACCAGAACAGTCACAAGGTAGTACAACTACAGTGTTAACGTGAAACACTTCCCTTGGTGAAATACTGAGTGCTTGCTTTGAAATACCATCATTAGCCTTTGGTTTTGGGTAGGGAAACTGAGGCATGGGGAGTAAGTACAATGCTCAGAGCCAACGAGTCTAGTCTTGGCTGGAGTCTTAAAATATGCAGACATGAGATAAACTGCATACTGTTGTGTACTACATGCATGAGAGAAACTACAAACTGTCAAGCAGAATTTTTTTTTTTCCTTTTAATTTCTAAGGATGCATTTCTGAGAACGCTCTATAAATGGAGCATTGAGAGTTTGTAGGAGTTAGTGCTGTAGCTGGGCTGGGTTGTCTCTTTTGTTAGACTTATAATGCATGCAATTAGTTAATGTAACTTTTTGACAGCACAGAGATGCCCTAGGTCCTTTCTGGATTTTTTTCTTTGTTTTTTAACCTCGAGTGAGACTGTTCAGCTCCTTTTTCTAGTATAGCCTAAAAGCTGGTGTTATTTAATGGCACAAAGTAGAAAAAAATAGCCAGGGGGGATTCCAGCATACTCTAGTCATCACCCTATCTATAACCTTGGGTTGACATGACATCCTTAGGTGAAAATCTTTAAATAAATGCAGAGTACTGCAGCAAAGGGCCTTATGCTACTGGGCCAGCCATGCTGCTGGTCATCCTGGGCACGGGTGCAGCCACAGCTCCTTCCTGGGCACGGAGCTGGATGGGAGAGGCTGCAGCATCCCTGGTGCGCGGCTCTGGATGCAGTCGCTGCAGACAGAAGCCTCCCTGTCCTGTCCTCACTTGGCTCTTGCTAGAGCCAAACCTCTTCAGGCTGTTACAAGCTGCCTTAGTCTGCTGAGTGGAGGGCCCACCAGCATGTTCTGGTGGTCCCAGTCTGCCAGCAGGAACTGGCCTTCCCCACGAATCCAACTACAGTGGTGGGGAAGGAGCACCCTGCTCGCAAAGGCGCGCCTGCCTCTGAGCGTGGGCGAGGTCCTCGGGCCCCCATGGCCCGGGCAGCTGAGCTTGGTTTCCACACAGCCCTTTCATGTACGGCTGCAAATAACAGTCATTCTTTTTTGGATGCAAAGTAGCAAATGAACAGTTATCTCGGTGCAGCACCACTTCCTCGACAGGTCCTGTCTGTGGAAACAAGTAAGGTGTGTGGATCTGCCGTGGCTCCTCCAGCACAGCTACTGCTGGGCTGGGATCATGGGGAGGGCAATCAAGATAAATCCTCGAACCATCAGAAACAAATGGTTCGTCTGTTTTCCGCGGGGACCTGCTGTGTATCATGCGCAGGGCTACCTCTCCCCAGGCACAGAGCACAGCTCTCCGTCAGGCTGCAGTCACTGCAGTCGTCGTCTCTACCTGGCCACGCATTCGATCTGCAGACTTTCCTTACTGGCATTTGCTTGAAACGCTCCTTGTGCTCCACTAATGGATTCCAGCTGCTTTTCCCACTCCTGCGTCACGACAGCGCCGGCGAAAAAAGGAGTCACGTAGGGTATGTTTTGTTCCCGCAGTGAACGGAGAGAGATGGCTGTCCTGAACAAGGATGGAAGCTCAGGAAACTTCATAAGATCCCAGACACTAAAGCTCCATATCCTGAAAAACCAGTCTCTCTTCTGCTCTTTATCTTCTTTCCCTCTGGAAAACCCGGTGTTTGTGTTGAGTGCTGGTGGAGCAGCTGTCCTGTGCACCGTGCAGTTCCATGCAGCCAGCTTTCCTGGCCACCCATGCTCTCACTTGATCTTTCTGCTGCCCTCCCCCAGGAGCAGGAAGGTTTGTGCTGTCGCTGCCAGTGGCTCTGTCTGGCACGACCCTTAGGCAAGGAGCCCTGTGCTGGTTCCTTATTCGGCTGGCTTTTCAGCATCATACCTGAATGCATCTGATCCCATCCGTGCCTTAAAATGTTGCCATGACACCACAGCTATAAGCCACCTTACTGCAGAAGCAGGGACATTATCCTCCCTACAGTTGCTCTAAAAATAAGAAGTGTTTCTGGTTTGTATGATGCAGTAGTACCGGTGATGGTCGGAACCAGGGGGTGTTCTCCTTACTCAGGGTAAGGGCTACAGAATGAAGCCCTGTGCCTGCATCTCTATACAGGTCATCCCTGCTGCGTTCACAAGGGCTTTCAAACTTCTGGCAACTTCTTCTCCTGCCCCACCCCTGCGTAAATCCTTGATTTCCATTTTAGCCCTTGCCCTCGGTGCCCGTGGCAGAAGCAGAACTGGGAGGGAAGCGCCTGTGTGTTCAGAACGTGCAGGAGTCACCCTCAGCACTTGCACCTTCGCATCTCCCCTGTGCCCTGCTTGCAGGAGAAAAGGGCCTTTTGGTCTGCAGACTTTGAGCTCTTTGGGCAGTGATAAAACCATACAAATGTTGGCTCAGAAACGGTGGCATTTCTGGTAAATCAAAGACATCACTGAGCAGCAGTTGCAGCTTAGAGCAGGTCAGGGTGTGGGTTGGCCGTTGCTGTGGGTGATGTCAGAGGAGCGTGTCCTGGCTGGCGCAGCCCCTTCTCATCATCCTGGAGACATCGCTTAATGGGACCTAAGAAATATTGTTTCATTTACATATCCTCTGATCTCAATTAAAAGGCAATAACACCATGTGGGCTTGCAGATTTGTTTCTGGTGCGCTGAAACCGAATCTCATTACCTTGATGAAATGTTTTAAAAATATGAATAAGTTTTAAAAAATAATGTCTTTCAATAAGAAACTGAGACGCCAAAAAAGAAGGAGCTGGGAAATAGGGCTGAGAACTAGTTCAGGGGTTTGGGAGGGAAGGGAGGTGGCCAGCTCATGGAGCAGAAGGGATGAGGCAGGAAGGTGCCGACACTAACACCAAGAAAAACAATAGACAGCGTGCAGGCTTGTTAATAACTTCATTAGCATTCATGTAAAGCATTAAATAAACAAATGCATTTGCAATCCTGCAAGCCTGATGTTATTAACCCCTAACATTTACCCAGTGTGTTTCTCCAGGAGCAGATCCCAGCAAAGGTGATGGTTTAGTGCCTGTGACGGCCTTGCCTCCCATTTTTTTTGAAAATATCCTAAAAAACCCGAGTCACGGGGAGATGGGGGACGCGGAGACCGCTCAGGATTACAGCAGGGATCAAAATGAAGGGGTCAAATCGCTGGAGAGAAGAAAGGATGACTTCTTCCCTTATTTTGCTTAGATACAGCTTCTTGATGCCCAGAATAAACCCTAGCTGATAGAATTTTGCTTGCAAGTTTTAAATGCCTGTTAGTAACAAATTTTGATCAAAACCTGCACTTGGCTGGAGCTCTGCTGTAGGGTTACTGATCTTGGGTGGCAATTTTCTAGTGGCTTCTAATAGGTGATATTTGGTTCCTTGTGATCACCAACTATACAACTTGTCCTCATTCCTTCCCTCCAACTAGTGAACTTGCAACTGATTAGTGTATTTTTTCCTCCCCCTGGTACAACTTTCTATCTGTGGTGGGGTTTTAGGCTGGTTTTAGGACTTGGTTTGTTTTGTGCTGGCTCCCAGGTGTAAATCTCTTCAGTTCCCTGTGGCTGACTGGATGCTGGCCCTGGCCCCCTGCACCTCCTGGATGAACTCCTGGGTCTGAACCACTCGTAACCTGGATTGCTGGGTTGAAGTCAGTCTGGTTTCCAGCTATACCTACAAGCATATATATTCATCTCTATAAAACAATTAATATAGAGAGAGTGCCACGGCAGCTTTTGCCCTTATGTACGTTTCCGTCCTTTGATTCAAAACTTGGGGAAAAGTGAATCTTTCTGTTATGGTTGGTGCTGAGCAGAGTTGCAGGGGAGGATCGTGAAACCAGGAACTTTCTTTGCACGGTTTCCTCAAGAAATTGTATTTACCCATGTTTCATTTCCTGTGTATTTCCCCGTTGATGGCATGTGGATTATTAACCTGCCGGAATACGGGGGTTACATCGGACAGATAACCTGAGGGGAACATATGGCTTTCATAAAAACCTAACACCCGTTTCCATCGTTGTGAACCGTGTCGTCTACCAGTTGGGTTGCCATAAATTGCTGCGAAACGCACGCAGCCTTAACCAGCAGCGAGGAGCGCATAACTTCACCGTGGAGTAACTAACCATCTTAATAAATCTAAATGCGCTCGTTGCTGGAGACACTTCAGGGAAAGTGGGAATCATTTCTACAGCCTGTTATCCCACGTGGTCATGGTAATGTAAAGGGTAAGTAGAGCTGTTGTGCGGAGAGATTCCTATACCCTGCTCTGTGTTTCACCCTCTGTGTTTTGGAATCTCTGCCTTGTGTAAAACAAATAAAAGGCGCTGCCAAGCAGCCGGTTTTGCAGCCAGAGTGCCCGGCATCCTTGTTCAGGGCCGTCATTAAAAGATTTCATGAAACAGCCTTAAAAATGAAAAGTTTCCTTTCTGAGAGAGAGAGAGATAATTGAACTCATTGATTTGTTTCACGGTTTGTTTGCCCTTTCATTCCCTTCCTGAGGTGCTGTTTGTTGAGGAATGTCTCCAATTGCCAGAAAGACAGTGGGGTGTCTAATATTTCCCCGCCAGCTCTCCTTTCAGCCAGAGCAGAGTACTGTGGCAAGCCTACGATATGAATTTTTAATGCAGAACTTTATAACATAGCCCTTGCAGCACGGCTGCACTACTCTCTTGAGCTTTCAGATTTAATGCTCTGATGAACAGAGCACAGACTTGGGGCATTCGACAGCAGTCGGGATTAACCCCTACACTGCCGAGTGCATAGAGTTAATTTCCCCGTAGAGTAACGCAGACATGGGAGGAGAGATTCTGGAAAAGTACCAGAATAACTCGGAGTTTGACTCCCCAAATGATCTGTGGTATATTTCCCCTTTTTTGCTAATGAGGGGAATTCTTAAGGCTCTTTACTTTCCCTGTGTTCAACAATGCTGCAGTCATCCTGTACTGGATAAACCAGCGCTGTCCTGAGCACTGCCTGAGCTCTGATAATGACCTGTGCTGGTAGGCTAGCTGGCCAAAAAGGGGAAAAAATTAAATTAGCTCTCTAATGCATCATTGTAGATTAATTTGCCATAGGAAGATTCTTCCAGATCGTATCATTTAGTTGTTTGTGCCGTGACTCGTGATAGTTGATCTGAGGGGCTTTTGGGGCTCTGTTTGGAAGATGCTAACTAGGTGCGGATGTTCTTATCAGTCCCTCATCTTATTTACCTAGCGAGAAACACAGAGCCCAGCAGCGTAGAGAAGTAGTCCAAATTATTACTCTTCAGGGCATTAGCACATGTTTGTCAGCATTGAATTTCATCTGTCGTAAAGCTGCCTATTCACCTGGCTTCTTTTAGTGCCTGGACTTCTGTCTCCTCTGCAGTCTTGCTAATAATAATTCTGCTTTGCTGCAGTTAGTGCCGCTGTGCCGCTCGTCGGCTTTTCTAAATCATCCCTTTACTTATTAAACAATAGCAGTCCTAATGTATTATCTGCAGGAATGCAGCTCTCAGAATCCTGTAACGTCTGTGTGGTCTTTGGGTTTTTTTGTAGCTGGTTCTTTTTTTTGGCAGTAGAGCCTCTCACAGTCAGGACCGGCCTCGGTGGAGATCTCGGCGGGATTTGGTCACGAGAAAAACACAGCATCTGTAGGTTTAGCTTTGATAATGGAGAAGGAGTCTAATGTGTTTAAATTGTGACAGGACTGGTGTAAGCCCGAGAGAATCAGACGGGACGCAGAACATGCAGAGGTGTTAATGGCATCCTGGAGAAAGACTTAGTGAGGAGTTTGTACTCTGCTGCTGTGAAACCATTTGCCTTAAGCACGAGACGTGCAGGTTGTTCTTTACCGATCCCATGGAAGTGCACTTACACTTTTTCATCAGAAATCAGCCTCTGCTTTTGTGAGACATGTACGCATTTGTTTCAGATGAGGTCTTCTAAGCAGCTTGTCTTATTGATTATAGACCCAACATTGTCTTTACTTCCTCCACTGTTATTACTCACTCATGAGATTAAGGTTTTCAAGGCTTGTTACTAAATGCAGAGAGATCCTGGCATTTCACTCGACAGTTGTGGGCTATTCACTTCTATAAAAAAAGCGTGGCATTTTGATAGAAAATTTAGTTTAAGACTTTGTCTTATGGGAAGGACACTTCTGTTTTCATGTCCTGTACCGGTAATTAGCTCTACATCTGATTTTTGTTGTGTCAAGCACACTGCCTAAACCAGGGCTGGTGACTCAGCTTTGCCATGTGGGAAAAGGGCACACGGGGCAAGGCGACGCTTCAGCAGTGTGGGTTGTCTTGCAGTCCTCAGATAGAAGAGGGAAAGTGCTCTTCTGAAGTTTGCATTGTCGCCTGGAAAAAATAATCATGCATAAATAGAAGTACATAAAATGCATTTTCTGACCATTCATTTGGACATACCATCCATTAGGGCTTTCTGTGTTGAATGGAAATACTCTTCTTTCCTGGAGACCACACCAAAGGAAAAAAGAGGCTTACAGCATCTGTCCCAAGAGTGATGCTGTATTCCCACCCACCACCCCAGCTCACTTGAATGGGCCACTTTAACCATTGCAGCATCTGTCATTGTTTTACCTCTGTGCTACTTTAGTAGGGGAGCCTTCTGCTTTTACTCAGCCAAAGTGGAGATATTTATTTAATGACTTGTAGCAGATTTTTATACACATAGTGGTAGAGTTGAGGAGCATGACTCATAGGAAGCAAAAAGATCAACAAATCCAATGCATTGAACTGTTTCAAGTTCCTCGCCACTGTCCTTCCCCCTGGGGGAAGGGAATGAGGAGTGCAGAGGAGCAGGAGGCAGAGCTTCCCAGCCTGAATTCCAGACATGCCTCTGCCTGGTGCTCCCTGTCTTGACCCAAATACTGGTGATAACCAAACGGGCTCTTCTAGAGTGTCTTCACTTAGGCACTTTCAATGATGCTCACCTTCCGTGGCTTTGAAGTTTTCCTGCATGGCCGGAATGATCTTTTCCTCTGACCCAAGATAAAAGGTTGATTTTTTTTTTTTTTTTTTTTTTTTTTTTTTTTTTTTTTTTTTTT